>CM021101.1:247496723-247775102 GCA_007115665.2 Sequoiadendron giganteum | reverse complement strand
AAAAGATGCAGATGGATTAATAAAATCCAAGAGTTCTAATGGAAATTTAGATTACCAAGTTGGTAAGAGGATAGGGTTTGGCTAGGCTAATGGCAGAAACAAACATTGAAGCAAATAAAATATGCAATATAGAAGGTGAGGAGAATGCAGTTGCAAGTATTGAACTTACTTCTTGGTACACAAATATAATTTATTATCTCAGGCACATTTAATTCCCTGAGGGGTTGAATGATAATTAAAAGAGAACTTTGAAGCTGCAAGCATCTAAGTATGTTTTTATAGAAGGGGATCTATTTTGGAAGAATAGTGATGGAATGCTATTGTTGTGTCTAGATGCATCACAAGCACAACATGTCTTGAGGGAGATGCATGAAGGGGTGTGTGAAGTCCATTATTCTTCCAAGACCACTGCACATAAGATTCTCAGAGTTGGATATTAATGTCCTAAAGTTTTCAATGAATCTTTTGCACATGTGAGGAAATGTGAGGCTTGTCAGAAGTTTTCAGGGAAATTGAAGTATCAAGGAGCCTTACCACTTAGACCTTTGCAAGTAGAAGCCCCTTTCCACCAATGGGGAATTGATTTCATTGGAGAAATACAAGAAAATTCAAGTGGAGGACATAAATAGATACTAGTGGCCACTGATTAGTTTACTAAGTGGGTGGAGGCAATCCCAACTTAACAAGCAACAAGCAAGGTGGTGATGAATTTTCTAATGGAGAATATCATAACTAGATTTGGCACATCGGTAAGATTGATCATAGATAATGGGATGTGTTTTAGGTTTGATGAATTTAGAGATTTCTGTAATACATATGACATTAATATTTCCTATGCTGCCCCTTATCATTCACAAGCAAATGGTCAGGCAGAGTCAAGTAATAAAAGTCTTTTAAAGATAATAAGGAGGATGTTAGATACTAATAAAATGGTATGGGATTCAAAGTTGAGAATGGTTGTGTGGGAAGATAGGATTATAGTAAAAAAGGCAATTGGAAAGTCTCCATTTGAACTGGTATATGGAACACAAGCCAGGATGCCACTGCAAAACCTTTTACCAATTTATAATTTTATTCTACAAGAGGATTTGGATATTTTTGAACCAATGGAGGAAAGAATGGAGCAACTTGCAAAACATGATGAAATAAGGAGAATGGCCCAGAAGCAAAATGTGAAGCTGCAATCTCAGATGAAATAACTTTTTGATAAAAAGGCCAAAGATCGAAAATTTGAGGAAAATTATCTAGTGTTGATGTGGAATGCTCATTGTCAAGAGAAGAGAAAGAATGGAAAGTTTTAAGCTTTGTGGTTGGGTCCTTTTGTGATCATTGAAAAATGAGGGGAGGATTCTTATTATTTGTAGAATATTTTTGGAGAGGAGAAGGAGTTGCCTGTACATGGGCAGTTCCTAAATCATTTCTTCTCTTAAGGAGTAACAAAGGATTAAGGATTGCTAGTGCATGGACAATTCTTAACAAACCTCTTAAAACATTCTTTTTCCATGCACAGTAGTTTAGGAATTCAAAAGGGGCTAGGACTTGCCAGTACATGGAAAATCCTAGAATTCCCTCATTGAAAACAAAGTTTTCTTTCCATGTACAGAGTATAGGGTCATTTTCCATTTTCCTCATTTTCCATCCTCTATTTTCCGTCTCCTTCATTTTTCATATCCTTTGGTGTCTTGGTTTGCTCTCCCAATGATATTCTAGTTTCTTGTAGTGATTGGCAAATCACTCATCCCCAACAGAAGCCACTATTAGAACCAAAATTTTCATGAAAATCCTAGGGCCCTGTTTCCATTTGAACCCTATTTTGTACTATCTTTTTCATAGAAAATCCTTCTTTTGTCATCCATAATTCCAAAAATGCCTTGTACTGCCATAACACTGCCATATCATCTACCCCTTCATTTCCCTTACCTTATACCTACCTACCGCAACCCTTTACAAAGCAGCTCATGGTATTGTGGTTGGGAGTAGCCATATTATACCCTTACCACTACACCGCAAGGAGTCGGAACAGAGCCCGCGGTTCAACGGCGAAGTCAAGGTAGACACCGCCACACCGCGAAGGGACAAAGCATGACCTATGATTGCGTGGTGTACTTAAAGACAACCGCCATACCGCAGAGGGTCATTAAAGAGCTCGCAGTAGATTGGTAGAAAGAACAAAGCGGTATACTTGAAGACAACGACCATACTGCGAAGGGTCTTCAAAGAGCCTATGGTAGAGCGGTGGAAGGAACTGAGCGTTGACAAAAGTCAAACACCATCATACCATAGAGGGTCAATATTCTACCCATGATAGAGCGGTAAGGAGAGCAATGCTAGGAAGATAACTGCCATACCGTGAAGGGTCATCAAAGAGCCTGCAGTAGAGTGGTAGAAAGAGCAGAGCTTGCGAACACCGTGGGACCGTAGGGAGCAAAAAGAAGATCATTGTGGAGTGGTAGAGAAAGCGAAGAAAAAATAGGTACACCTCAGTACCACCAAACGGACAATGAGGTTACACGGTAAAGTGATAGATGTATAGAGATGACAAAGAACACCATGCCACCGCAACAGAGGAGAAAGAAAGGCATGGTAATGTGGTAAGGAAGCCGTTGCTGCTACGACAGTTATGATTGTCATATTCCAGTTATGTTTTCTCAAGAGACGCGACTTTTTTCCTTTCATGAGAATACGAACATACCAAAACCGAAAGGGGAGGGATTTTCTGAAGATATAAATCGAGGAGTTAGATAATGAATAGGGGTTGGTTGGTTCAACAGATAAATATTTTTCTAGAATGTTTTATAGAGTAGAGACCATGATGCAAGTTTAATTTTGAGGAAAATAATGAAAGACTTCTATTTTGGTGGTTCCAGTTTGGTATCAATTATTTGTTAAAATCATTCAATTATTTAATTGTCTCCAGCTTAATGTTTTTTGGTTATTTGAGTTGATATATCCAGTATATATTCAATTTATCAATACATGTTTGTTGTATCTGTGTGATGTGATTATTTGGTTTCTTCAAGAAAGAATTAAATTCCTTTTGGTCAATCACAGTAATTTGGAAATATTATTTGGATTAGTAAGAAGAATTAGATAATTAGGATTGATATTCTGCCTCCAGTAGGGTTTGTCAGTCACTATCTTGCATGTTTATACAGGTTATAAACAAATACCTGTGTGCCAAACGATTTGAATTTATACCAAATAGAAGCCATCCATCAAAGACTTTCATTGGACTCCATATACCCAATAGGGCACTGGTCTCACCCATTTTTTAATTCACTTAGTTTCATTAAATCATTTTTTCAGAATTCCACATATGTTAACTGGACATATTGAATTATATATACAATTTATACCAAATAGGTTTGTATCTTTCCACTTCCAAATTTCCATTGTGGATAGATTGATTAGAGGAAACACATAGTTCAAATCTGCTTCATGCATATAGGTTTACCCGCCTAGGTTTAGCAGAGCCTAAAGACTAGAAGGTTCAAATTCACTATTTGGTCTTGTACATTAGGCAAAAACATTGTGAGATCTTGGCAACCTCTCGTGGTTTAAACCTATGTTTTTGAGTCCTAACACACATAGAGGTCCTAAGATTAAATTCACTTGTGTAAAAAGTATAGTGCAGGCTATTGGGAAAGAACAACCATCTAGAGAGGAACGAGAACTTGCATCTAAGGAGCAACCAAAAGATGAAGAAGGAAATGGGAGTGAAGAATCTGAAGAGTCTGTAGAAGATGAGAAGTCATAAGAGGATCAAGGAGAGGAAGAAGATAATGAGGAAATGCGGTTATCTCCTCATGAGAACATCATTGAAAATCCCCCTCATACCTCATCGCCTATTACTTCCAATACTCCTCACACTCCTCCAAATCCCACTACTACCCCACCTCCTATTCCTACTTCACCTCCTCCTACAACTACTTTACATGTATTGAAGATAACTATTCCCCCATCAGTACATTCAATTCTTTCTACCCCTTTTGTTGGTTCAATTTTGCAAAGTATTGATGTTTCCTTAGGTTCCCCATCATCTATCCCATGTCTATCCTCACCGTCATATGATATTTCTTCCCAAGCTGAGTTTGATCGGTTTATGAAGGAATCATTGCATGAATCGCCTAGTTTGCAAACTCCTAGTGCAATCATGACTGACACAACATCAATTGTTACCACAAAACTTGTTTCTATAGATGTGGCTACTATACAAGAATTGGTAGTTGTTCAAGCAAGTAATACTTCATTTCTTCCTCCTTGGTTAATCTCACAAGTTTCTAAGTGTAAGAAATAGATGGTTTCTCCAGATGAGCTTGTTAGAATTGGCTATGGCTGCCAAGATCTCGAGACCAAATGGAAAGCACAAGAAGAGAGAATTGAATGTGACAAGAATGAATTGTATTCTTATCAATATGATTCACTGATATGATTGCGTTATATGATTGATTTAAAAATGAGAGACCCCTTGGATATATAGCCAAGGTGAGATACAAGATGTCATAGGATTATGACAAGTGTCTTAATCATATGACATGAGACAACTCATCACACTTACCTAGGTCACATGTAGTAGTTGTCAAAAGATAAGATAACAACTAATGACAACTAACACCTTCTAGAAAGATTCCTTCCTATGACCTAAGTAAACTTAACTAACATGTAAATAAGTCCCCTAGTAATGAATGAACTAGGTACTAGACTTTATTTACACCAACAGAGCTAGATCTTGAAGAGATATTACTTTCAAAAGCCAAAGGAAAGAAAAAGGCAAAGATTCATTCTAGATAGCATGTGGACAAATCAGGCCTTAAATATGTGGATATTGTAGTGCCTCCACAAGATAAGGGTAATGTAAGCATGGAGGATTACACTATGACAAGGATAGAACTTAGGAAGGTCACAAATGCAAGTTCTGTAGAAGATGCCTAGGTTTCTCTGAAAGCATTGGTAGACAGGATTGATAAGATGGAGAAAAATAGGGACATGTACAAGGAAAGAGTTGAGAACTATGCATTGGTGTTAAGGAAAATCATAAGAACATTCGAGAATGTGTAGCCTATGGCCATGGTGAATATTGAGGAACCAATTGTTGAAAAGGTGGAAAAGTATGTTTCAAAAGGTAAAATCATTTATGAGTTTGCCGATAGAATAATTGAATAGGGCTCGAAGTACATAAATGATGCATTAGAGAAGTTTTCTCAGATTTCCAAGATGAAACTAGAGCTAGATAAAATAATGTATGCACTTTCTACTAAGAAAAAGAAAATGGAGAAAAACCTTGAATCATGGTTGCAATTAAAGGAAGTGAAATTGAGTAAGTTAGTACAAGCTGGGGTCATTCCCAACAAAGAAAAGTATGTGGAGTTTAAGGATTCAATTAAGAATTGCATACTCGCCATCAAGAATCTCATTGAGGATATTCAACAAGTGCAGGAAGATGTTGAAGAACATTGAGTTGTCTTGGTGAATGGAATCGAAGAGTTTCCTGGGAGACTTCTTGATTAGGATAATACCTTTCTCTCGACAAGCGAGATTGTCCAATTGTACAAGGAAGCTATTCAAAAATAGTTGGAGGATCAATCATTCTCATTATATTCAATGGATTCTTTTGTTGATGTACAACTCACCGTGGACAACCACAAAATGCATCCAGATAGGTGCAAAAAGATCTACTCTACTACAAGGAAGTCAATCACAAAATTTCACAAAATCATTGACTACATTGTTGGACTAGATGAGGTGACCATGCAAGAGATCAAGAAGAAGTATGAATATTTCTAGGCCAAGAGAAAGGAACCATAAAAATCTTCTTACATCTCTAGAGTTAGATAGTTCCCATTCTTTTTTCCATGCTTTATGCAGATAATTTTTTACATTTTACATGTCATTTTGAAAAATGTAATTACATGTAAGAACAGAGATGTTCTACTACATTCATGGAAAAAACCTTTGAATAAGTCAATATTTGGTTAGGGTTTTTCCTATATTAGCTCTCCTCTCTTATCTATAAATATGAGAGGATTCTTTGAAGTGTTGCTCGTATGTGAAGCAAATATTGAAACTGTGAGTTCATTTTTGTGAAACTATTTTTGATCAATAAAGAATCTAAATTGCACACCAAACTTTGTGTTGGGTCAATTATCTTGTTATTTGATTGAAATTGACAGTATTTAGTAATTAGGATTGAAGGGATTTTGAGTAAATCTGTGTAGATTTTGAGCTATAGCCATTGCTTGAAATTGTGATATTGCTGAAGTTATTGGTGAATTATCTATAAGACTTTGTGTTTATAATTATTCATGCTATTTGTGGATCTAATTGTGAAGTATATCAAAGAATTTGTGCTTCTTTTACAACTTTGGTTACTATTTTGAAGAATTCACTATCGAAAACTATAGAAAGACTTTGTGCCTTCGTGAGATTTCTTGTTATTTATCTTTTATCATACTGGTATTCCTAGAATTTTCTTTGACAAGTTAGGAGTATTGGAATTACTGCCTAGTTTTAATTCAAAGTTTTATTGAATCCAAAGATTAAAATTGTGAAACATTGTAAAACATATTCTTTGAAAAAAGAGAGAATCATGAATGTGACACACCCCCATACCATTATTTTAGTGTACATTATTGTAAATATTTGATTAGTTTTCCTTAGTTTCAATAAGCAGTAAGAAGGGTGCCTCCCCTTTCCGAGAGGAGAGATTCTATCTCACATAACCGTGGCTTAAATTAAGTTTTGTAATATGTTAAAAGGGATTATAGAATTTTCACCCAACAAGTAACAGTGAGAAAATATGAGGTTTTCAATATTAAAGATGGACCCATCTTAGATGATGCTATTCTTACTAGCTATAAGCTATCTCAAGACATATAGATCAATTGAGATCAAAAAATTAAATATAGATCTTTTTTTGAGTCAAAGAAAGCATATCTAGACTAGATTCTCATTTTGAGATGAATAATAAAACTATAATGTCTTGTTGGATAAAATTTTAAAAAATATATTTTTCATGGAAATGCATTGGACTATGCTCGATCTTTATAATAAACTATATTGAAATTGCACTTCCTCTTGGGAAATTAATGAAAAGGGGTTGTAACACCCTTCAAAGGAACAATTAAAACCCTCTTCAAAATCCTCATAGACATTGCATCAAACAATTAGAAGTATTGCTCGTAAAACTAGAAAACTTGGTTTGCACTTGCAAACTTGATATTGCAATGAATTAAAAAAGGATTACAAAATATTTTCATTCAACAATGGACTGATAATAGCAAAAATATTCTACCAAAAACATCTGGAAAACCATGAAATAACATTTAACAATTGGATAATTAAACAATTGAATCTTCAACACTCTAATTCCACCTGCAACACTTGAAATTCAAATCTATGGATTTGTAAATGGAATGGATTTTTGCTCAACAATAAATAATCATACAAATATCACATATTCCAATGAAATATATCCAACAACATTCATATGCTCAAACTATGTGAACTCCTGCAAATCTATGCAGTCTCCAACACCTCTACTCCACCTGCAACACTTGTAGTTTCAACCTGTTGTTATGAAACAACAAAGGACTGTTGTAAATCAGTCCAAACCTGAAAAAAAGAGTAAAAATAACCTTCCAAAGGATGCTACACCCTCTCTTCTTCCCCTTTCAATATCCTCTCCAAAACTTTAGTTCTGGAAATGACTTCTAGCTTCAATAATCTCTTCCTAGAATCCAAAATGGATTTCATTTCTCTTTTTTTTTCCACAACCTGAATAACCCACCTCTTGTGGCCACTCCATTATGCCATAAAAATAAAAAATAAAACATTAAATATCCTTTGCATGTAGCTTTCATAATCCAATTAAAGATGGGAGTTACCTTATTTTGAAATTTTAGAAAGCAAATTACAAAAGAAGCTAATATGGGTGCCCACCTTCTAACCCCTATTTTTTAGAGATTTTAAAGAATGCTTTAAAACACTATTCTTCTCAAAATCCAACATCCCCATATGCTTTTTCAGGTGTTTTCTATTAAATATGCATTAAAATTACATTTTAGCCTTATTTCCACTATATCAACCTGAACTTGCCAAAAGAGAATTACTTAGCTGTGATGAAATTACACAAGGTTAATCAAAGTCCATCATTTCACATGAATTATTAATCAAAATCCACCTCACAACAAAATTTGCAAAAGAAAATTCAAATTTAACTTCTTTTTGTTGATGCGAGATAGCCTATTAACCATGGATGCTCTTGCATTAGACACCCATGGTAGAAGAAAATAAATGTTTCATGAGTGAAACACATAAACATTTGTATACTCTATGTCTATTGTGGATCCACCTCTCCTCCTTGTTCACTGGAAATTTTTTGTTCCTCCCATCCTGCACCTTCACATTAGTATTCCCTTTCATCTTTCCTCCTTTTCTCATCCCCATGAAATATGAATTATCAAACTCTACCTCCCACTAATGTGATTTATCAAAATGAAACAAATCAATGGTATTCATACCTTCTTCTTCAACACAACATGTATCCTGTATTACCTTTCTTGTTGCTATACCTTCTTCTTCTTCTTCTTTTGCCTTGTCTTCAATGCAACTTTTCACTTTGTTGGTGCCTTTAAAAAAACGTTCTATTGCTACAAGCTGATTTTATACACCCAATTTTTTTTTATAATAATAATCTTGTGACTCATCATCCACCTTCTGCAACAAGTAATCAAGTTCTTCTATCAGGGAATCTTCACCTTCATCATTATCAAAAAATGAATCATCAGTAAACTCCAACTTCACATTCACATCTTGCTCATCACTCTCACCTATATCCAACACATCTACGGCTGCAACTACATCCTTATTCCCATCATAAAAAGCATAAAAATAATAAATTACCTCAGTAGCTTTTGTTGCAACCTTTGTGTTAGCTGAAATTTTCTCATTCTACTCTCTTTCGATTGCTTCCATTTGCATTAGCAAATCATCCTCCTCACCTTCATCCTTTTTCTCTACCTATTTCAAATAATTAACCAAACAAATTCCAACCTTGCTACATACCTTTACTTCTCTTTCATCCAATGGTTTCAACTTATAATGAACTCCATCCTTTGTCAAACTATAAGTGTTTGCAAATCCATCATGCACCGCTTTCCTATCAAATTGCCACGGTCTACCCAACAACAAATGAAAAACATCCATTTTCATAACATCACATAATACTTCATAATAAATTCCAATCTTAAATCTTACCACACATTGTTCATTTACCAACACTTTGTGACCATCCTACAAACATAAGATCCTGTACGAATGCAGGTGCCTCTTTCTCTCCAACTACAACTTCTCAAACATCTCTGTAGAAATAAGATTATTAGTACTACCACCATCAATAATGACTTTACAAAATTTACCTTTGCATTTGTATCTTGTATGAAACAATCTCCTCCTCTGAATAGGTTCACTGTCTTCATTCATCAAAACTCTTCTCATCATCAAAGCTTCACCTTTTTCAACTTATTCTAAATGTGATGATCCCGCGTCTTCTCTATTCACATTTGTTGCTCTATTCCAATTTTCAGTCCTTCTTCTTGGTCTTTCCTCTTCATGAGGAAAATCATATGCTATGTGACCCTCTTCCCCACACTTAAAACAAGTTCCTCGAAAGGTTTCTCTTCCAAAACCTCTACTCGATCTTCCTCTACCTCTTAGATTTTGATCTCTTGACCCATGAAATTCTTCATTCATATGTTGTTTGCTGCTACCTTGGTCTGTATTTTTTTTATTTTTTCAGATTATTTTCTGCTCCATATGTTCTTCCTTCAACCTCCTTTTCATGGCCTCTTCCTCTTTGCTTAATTTCAAATCTTTTATTCAACCTTTCTTCTATCTTCAAGGCAATCTGGTAATCATCTTTCATAGTCACAACTCACACTAATGTCATCTCCTCTTGTATACTTTAACTCAAACCATTAAGGTATATTGCAACCTTCTCCTTGGTTTCCTTAGAATGTCTAGTTCTAATGAGTATTATGTGAAACTCTTCTATGTAATCCTTTACTGTCTTACTTCCTTGCTTCGGTTGCATCTTTTTAAGCAATTCCACTCATAGTCTACTAGAATAAATTGCCTTTTCATTTTCTCTATCAGTTTATCCGATCTTGTAATTTTCTCTTTTCTTTTTCTTCCTCTTTCCAATTGAATTTATCTCCACCAAATTGAATCATGACCCTCTTCAATCTTGTCTTGGAAAATCTCACTCTATCTGGGTCTCCAATTTCTTCAAACTCAAAATACTCCATATCATTTATCCACTCTATGAGTTCCTCTGTATTCAAGCTTCCATTGAAGGTAGGAACATAATTTTTTTGTCTCTTTCCCATTTTTTTCAAAGCCTTCAACATTGGGTCATTTGCAACTACTACAATTTTCTCTCTTTGTTTAGTGTTTAGGTTAGAATTCTCTAAAGATTCTTCTTCATCACTATTAGGTTCCCTTTGTGCAAACCCTCTTCTTATATCTTCTTTAAGTGCCTCTACTTGTCTTCTCAAATCTCTAAAATCATTATCATGGAAAAATTGCCCACTGTCCTCTTCCTCTGTCTCTACCACAATGGGTTCCTCTCCCATCCATTTTCTTCAATAACCACAAGCTCAATCCTGGTGCAACTGCCTCTCTTCGATGGTCTGATACACACTCAATATATTGTTGTTCTGATACCAATAATTTAAAGGGGCCGTAACACCCTTCAAAGGAACAACTAAAACCCTCTTCAAAATCCTCTTAGACATTACATAAGACAATTGGAAGTATTGCTCATAAAACTAGAAAACTTGGTTTGCACTTGCAAACTTGATATTGCAATGAATAAACAAATGATTACAAAATATTTTCAATAAAAAATGGACTGATAACAACAACAAAATTCCACCAAAAACATCTGGAAATCATGAAATAACATTTAACAATTGGATAAGCTCAAACTATGTGAGCTCTTGCAAAACAATTCAATCTCCAACACTCTAATTCCACCTGCAACACCTAAAACTCAAATCTATGGATCTATAACTAGAATGGACTATTGTTAAGCAATAAAACTCATACAAATATCACATATGCAAATGAAATACATCCAACAACATTCATATGCTCAAACTATGTGAGCTCCTACAAATCTATGCACTCTCCAACACCTCTACTCCACCTGCAACACCTGTAGTTTCAAAAAGTTCTTTTGAAACAATAAAGAACTGTTGTAAATAAGTCCAAACCTACAAAAAACAAAAAAATCACCTTCTAAAGGATGCTACTCCCTCCCTATTTCCTCTTTCAATCTCCTCTCCAAAACTCTAGTTTTGGAAATGACTTTCAGCTTCAATAATCTCTTCCCGGAATCCAAAATGGATTTCATTTCTCTCTGAACAACCCACCTATCGTGGCTGCTCCATTATGCCATAAAAAGAAAAAAAAAAACATTAAATATCCTTTGTTTTCAACTTTCATAATCCCATTAAAGATGGGAGTTATTTTTTAAAAAAATTTAGAAAGCAAATTACAAAAGAAGCTAATTTGGGCGCCCACCTTCCAATTCCTATTTTTTTAGGGATTTTAAAGAATGCTTTAAAAAATCTTCTCAAAATCCAACACCCCCATATGATTTTTCAAGTGTTTTCTATTAAATATGCATTAAAATTGCATTTTATCCTTATTTCCACAATGTCAACTTGACCTTGCCAAAAGAGAATTACTTAGCTTTGATGAAATTACACAAGGTTAATCAAAGTGCATCATTTCAACATGAATTATTAATAAAAATCCACCTCACAACAAAAATTGAAAAAGAAAATTCAAATTTCACTCCTTTTGTTGATGTGGGATAGCTTGTCAACCATGGATGCTCCTGCTTCAGAAATAATATACTAGTGTACTCTAAGGAGACATCACTAGGGGTTTCTTGACATACATATATCTAGGGATATGGAGATGAGGACATAATGTCTCTCCCCTTACCCATTTAAAAAAAAAAAGGGGTTTGTCTCTTGGACGTCTTCCCAATCTAGGGGGCTTTTCTTCAAATGCACCCTATGTTATGCATATTTTTATGCAGTTTTCTATACCCACAATATGAAAACCATTAGAAAATACTCAAAAGAATAATAAAATACCCTAAACCTTTTGTGGGAGGCCCACAAGGTCCACCAACCTAAACAACACCAAAAAATGGCATGCCCCATGAAGGTATTTGTGAGCCCATCGTTGGGTTTTATAAATAATAATAATAATAATAAATTTGTGCTATGAATAGAAAAAAGAACATTTTTTCTTGAGGCTTTTTCAATTAAATTCCAAGTAATTGAATTCCATTCATATTTTTATTTGCTGAGACAATTAGGCTATATAGTAATGCTACTAAGATATAAACTATTTAAATTTATCTTGAACATTTATGATTTGACAATTGGCATGGTGTGTGTGTGGCTAGATTTAGTTGTACTGAAGTGGAGAAATTGACAAACCATTAAACTCAAACCCCAATTGGTAACATAGTAATAAAATTGAAAAATCATATTATCAATGATTCATGCTATTATGATATATTAAATGGTAATTGGATCTCTTCTTCACTTGCTTTTTCTCCTTTTAATTTTTTAAATATTGTTTTTATCAACTATCCTTCAATTTTGCTCCTTTGTTGTACCCAATATCTAGGAAAGAACTTGAAATCCTTGCATCTATGTTGTTCCATCCCAAAAATTTAGATAACCACTAATACATAGAGCTTTCCCAATTGGAATAGTCCATGGTGAAACATGAAAACATGTTAGCCTTGGGCTCCATCTTGAGAAATGACATGCTCTAGAAAGTGTCCCAATTTGGGATGAAAATAATATAACTTCCTTTCTTGATGACATAAATTTAACTACACTAGGATAGTTTATGTTCCTATTTATATTTAGCAATTCATTGAGTTACCCATTTACAACAACTTGTCTCCCTATCCTTTTAAGTAAAACATTGAAAGATAGGTTTTGGAAAACCCTAGGTTGTTTAGTTTGTTTTATGTTAAAACTCTAATCGAGGTCCAAATCTTTCTTAATAAAGCTAGTTTGAAACAACACTAGTGATATTCAATAGAAATAGATAAATAATTTTAGATAAATGGAGGACTTGTAGGAAGTTGCAACAAGGATCTTTGACAAATTTATTCAATATTATGGCTTCAAAATCTTGTAGTACTTTTGGAGAGAAGAAGACTTAGTTTGAGTGTAGAATGTATGCATTGATAATATTCCAAATGATAATATAACTTTGTTTTCCATTAGAGTTTCGGTAACCATTGAAAAAAGTATTAGGATAAGTCTAGGTTTAAGATGAAGTCCTTGTTTAAGAATTTTGAAGTTCTAGAATTTATCTAGAAACCAATGTTCTTTTTCCAAGGGTGTCCAAGACAACAATTTTTTTGTTCACAAGTGTCTTTTTTGAATTTTGGTTTAAAACTTCTAGTGTAGGTTTAGGGGTTGGAAGAGTCTTAGATGTAAATTATTCCATTGTCAAGGAAAGGTTCAAAAATTGGCTAATAAATCCTAAAATATACGTAAGGGATTGAACACTTAATTGAGTAAATAAATACAAGACGGATATTGTAAAGTAGGCAATTTATGACCTTACAATTATATGCAATTATTTGATATAAGAATATCATTTACATGTAGACCTAGAAACTGAAAGTATGTAGTAAATTGTACTTCATAGAGATAAATTTCACTAGGATATAGATGTTTATGCTTCAAAAATGAGCTAGTTGTAAATTTTTAGAGTACCCTTTCAATATGTTTATGTTGCGTGTTATTGTATGTGTATGTTTTCCAATAGGAGATTGTTTTATTGTGATGGAAGGACTTAAAATTTGAGTCATTCTCTTTCCAAAATGAAACTCTTTACCATTGTACCACAAACCTTGAAACTTAACAATATTAAATTTTTTGTAAAAAGATAAGGCAATTAACTTGTAACTAAAAGAAATAAATTTCAACAAATTTTAAATTACATGAATGATCGATTTGAACTTCTCGATCTATGTGTAGCTATTCAAATAATTTAAACTTTTATATTGTATCAAGCATATACAAGTTACACAATAATAATTATAGTCATCCACAATTGGACATAAATTTATTTACAAAATTAAATATTTAATAATGAGAAGGTAAATGCCATGTTTAACAATTAGTAAAAATGGTCAACTAATATAAATTGTCAAATAGGGAAAATAAGTCGAATAAAGCTCAAAATTTTGTCACATCCCTTGAAGTCGCCTAATTTTAACAGTTGTACATATGAACGTTGATTAATTAACTATTACCCATGGTGCAAGATAATGCAAGTTTTGTCATTCATTTGGGGAGCCTTCCCATTGACAACTTTATATCAAGTTGGTTAAGTGTATATTTATTGCAAACTAGGGGTTTGACCTATATGTAACAAGTATGTACTTGTGGCTTCTAGTATGGATAAAGTCTAATGGTTGAGTCTCAAAATTTTAATGGTATGAATGATTAATACCCATGGAAGTTCTCTCCAAAATTATTTTGTTAATACTCATTAATTGGTGATTATAATAATAATCTAAATTTTAATTAATATTTCTTAACAAATATAATATAATAACTCAATGGATAAAAATAAAATAAAATATAATAACAGAGTATTAAAGTAATTGACAATTCTAAATAAAAAGTTATAGAATTCCATAAAGTGACTCAAATATTCAAACAAATTGTAAGTGATTTTTTGCATAAGTAGAATTAGACAAGTTAGGGGTGATAAATAAAGGGCGGAGATGTGAGGTTGTCTATTGCTAAAATATCTCTCTTTTTCATGTCAAAAAGCCCATGGCAATCTTGTTGGTGAAACGACAAAAAAATATTTTGAGTGGTTAATGTAAGTGAAAGAAAGCATGGAGAGGGATTTTAGAAAAGAACATGAAAAATAATGGTCTCACTTTATGGAGGGATGCAAGGGAATCCTCTAATGGAGAATGGGTATTATTAAAAGTCCTATATAGACTCTCTAATTATGGGATCCATCTTCCTCCAAAAGAAAATCAAATCCTTGCAGGTATGATGAGAGTGCACTCACGTTCAAAGGTAATTTGTTCAAAATGATTTGAATGACTTGATAGAAGGGATGCATATGCTTTTTCTATACAGATCTAGGTATGATTTCATCAATTTTTATTTTTTATAATTTTAGACATGAGAATATATTATCCATAAGAATAAGTTCAATTTATACACAAAATTTTACCATAGTCATTCTTTTCTACTGAAAAAAAATATCAGCAAATCTAATTTGGATGTTTTAACAAAGTTACATGAGTTTTTTTTCTCTTTGAGATATTTTATTAAACAAAATTTGAATACAAGTAAGCTCTTGTATTCTAGTGATCTTTCTATTATATTTTAGGTGACCTTTTTTCTACTACAGGTGCTTTCTATGTGATTATATATTGCTACTATTAATTGACCGTTTTCTTGTTTCAAGTCACCTCTTTTGTGCTAATAATTTTGTCTATTGTGTTAAAATTACATTGACTATTTTGGACGCATGGGGAAGTGTAATGGGATAATTTATTTCCATAAAAATAATATGTATTTATATAATATGGGGGATGTGTTTATTTCAAATATACCTATGCATTGAGCTCTAAAGAGATATCTTGGTAGTAAGTGTAGCTACTATAAAAATAGTGGCAACTATTATAGCTGCCCTAGTGCTTTGTTTGGGGGCTTGTAATTATTGAAATTATGCCTACTTTCCACTCCATAGGGTCCCAACCACCTCCACCATTTTTGTTAAGAGATCATTTAATTTTTCATCCATCATACTTATATTACAAGAACCATATAATTATTCTTATAAATATGTCTAGTTAGTCACATTATGCTAGAAAGGCGATAAAGGTCGAGGTTGATAGTAATTTACATAAATTTCATTCCCTTATATGATTAAAACCAAGACAAAACATAATTTTTCAGTCATGGTATAAACATTCCACATACTGCCCAACCTTCTTAGCAACTGTCTTATCTAATCAATTCAGAGTTTCACTCAAATTTTCAATTAAATGCTAATTTCACAAATTGATTTCATATTACACAAATTCAATTCCATATTCCATAGATGTGCATTACCCTTGTCAACAACAACATTCATGCCAAATTGCTTAACTTAAATAATTGATGACAATGAAATTTAATTCTTTCTCCCAGCTTGAAAGAGGGTGTGGAAATTCCTCACTACTTCAAAGACTAACATATTTCATCAAAATTTATAGTCATAACTACTTGAGCAATCACATGTGTAAAATACAAAGGCATGCACAAGGCTAGTGATGCAATCTCCATGTTCATTACAAAGGGAAAGTTCACAAGAAAGAACATAATTATTCTTTTTGTTTTTTCTTTCTATTTTTATTCACATTAACAAGAATTGTAGGCATAGAGAGAGGAATTCATGTGACTCATTTTTTGGGGAAAAATACTCTTAAAGGATCTATTGCCTATAATTGATTGCCCAATGTCCAAATTCCCTTGCAAACTCTCTTTATACTCTCTTTGCTCTCTCCCACATGTTTCTTGTTATGGAGGCATGGTACACCTGTTGGCTACTTCAAACCACCATGCATAGTCTACAAGTCACCCTCCTCACATGCCACAACCTAGGCCGCCCCTTCTTGCACCCTTCCTATGTATTTTCTACTCTTTTTGTGCTCTGTAAAGACATTATTATTGGGTTTTTGGGTTTGCACACTGTCTTGCACTCCAACTACAAGTTTTTGAGGAAATGGAGGGCCACCACGCCTCCATAATGGCAGGATCTCCCCTCATTATTTACTTTGTGACATACACATTTAATATAGGATGTCTCCCTTAGTGGGTTGTTGGTGTTAAATGCCATGACCCAACTCCTTTCATAATCTTTTTTCTTTTTTATGTATTTATTATTTTTTTTTTCAATTTTTCAATTTTAATTTTCTTCCTTTTATTTTTAATTTGATTTTTAGTATGAACATGTAAGATATGAATGTCATATTGGTTGAAAATTCTCTTATTATATGTTTTATTTTAGATAAAAGTGTCTGTCACTAAAATGTCATTTGATAGAGCTTGAGAATCCATCAACTTGTTATTGATGACTCTTGTAGGATGCTTATAGAGAGGAAAGAAGTTAATATGATAATCCTTTTAGAGTGAAGTGACCAATTATGGGTTAGAGAAACAACTTGCATTCGATAGGAAAATTCACAATTAGATGATTTATTTAGGGCGATTCAATCTCCTAGTTACAAAACATGGTGAAAAGGCTTAAGGACTATTCTCAAGATAAGTTTCTAGGTCCACTTTTCTTGCACCCCTAGAACCTAAAAAAACCATTCCAATTCTCATACACACATCACCACAAAATGTCAAAACTTGGTCAGTTTGAAATGTAATTTATATCCATATTGTAAACTAAAATGAAACTAGTTAATTCATAATTTTCAATCACTCAACAACTATAATAATTAATGATTAAACACTAAATATCAATCATCAATCAAGAAATCCATACAACGTTCAAAATTTCAAGCATATAGCAACTTCCAAGTTAAGGTTTCCACCTTAGTTTAAATTACATTAAGACATCAAGCCTTTAACACATAAATAAAGCAAATTTTAAGGGGATGTAACAAGTTCACATTGTAGGAAAAATCTTACCTTGCTCACTTGGTTATCTCTACTATTTTTGTAAGCTTGATCTAAATTTCCTTCTAAGTTCATAATTCTTGGTTAGATGAGATGTGAAAAGATCTAAGACACTATTGTTGTTATGTACTTTTGGAAGAAATATTTATTAGAAATTACCAAGTTGTGAATAGTCCAAACAATAGGAAAACTCTTACCTTGCTAAGTTATCTTAGCTATTTTTACCATTATCTTTTATTGCTAAAAATGTGACATTTTTATCAAGCTTTGACATTCATAGTATTATAGTATGGCTAGGCTATGATATGCATTATGATTCATTACCTATTGTACTATTATCTTATACTAAACCATTTAAGGTTGTTATACTTGGGAAATGATTGTTGGGAAAATGTGTCTCAACCTTGCAATTACATAAGTTACTATTGACACATAAGGTATTGTGTAATACCCTTTCATTTTGCTTCTTGTTCGGTTTGCTTAATGCTATGTTTGGTTGTAGTTACTTTGATACTGGATACATTTCGTTATGATGTTTTGATTGCTACTATTGAGCGACAACTATTATTGTGGGATGTAGTTATCTAATTATTGTTTCACATGCATTATGGATTAATGATGTAAAGTTAACATGAGATGTTATTATGAGATTATTGGTTTATGATGGAAGTGTCAGTTTCGATGAGTGTATTGGTGAAGAGGACGGGTTCGCATCACTCGCTTGCGAGCACCCTGCAAATCCATAATTTCTTCTTCACGGTGTGTATTATATGCTGGATATATTGTATGATTTTGTTTACTTGGTTGCAGGATTGCAGGTACATGACATCGACTCCACCTGGTTTCACAGGTTTGAACGTGTCGATCCAACGGTTAAGTTGAATGGGAGATAGTAGCTAGGTAACATGTGTCAAGTTTACACCCTAGCCTTAGTGTGTCGTCATCCTTGTGTGTCGAGTCATTGTCTGTCTTGCTTTAATGTTATTTAATTCTGAAGGATTCTTGATTTGAAAATAGATATTTAGAATAATTGCATTTAAATCATGTTGATGGTTATTTAATTTAAATTATGCAATGTGGATAAAAGTTTATATTTAAATTAATTAATTATATTTAATTTATTTAATTAATTATATTTAATTTATTTAACTAAATTTAGTTATTAAATAATTTAATTAATTAATTAAATGTGATGCAAGAAAATGAAAGGGAATAAAAGAATTAAAATTAATTTTGGAATTTAATTTCAACGTGTGGGAATTAAATTAGAAATTGTAATTAAATGTTTAATTGGGAAATTAGTTGCAACTTTGGAAATTAATTTATTATTTGAAATTGCATATTAAATTGAAAGTGGGTTTTCGAAAATTGGAATTGGAATTGAAATTGAAATTAATATCTAATTTGCATGCAATGTGAATTAGGGTTGTAAAAATTGAAATTGAAATTGAAATTAATATCTAATTTGCATGCAATGTGAATTAGGGTTGTAAAAATTGAAATTGAAATTGAAATTAATATCTAATTTGCATGTAATGTGAATTAGGGTTGCATTAGGTATTTTTGATTTATAAGGAATGCATGTTTTAATTTTAGGGCAAAAAAAGTCTTTAGAAAAAATTCATTTTTACAACAGAGAAGAAATTTTGGAAAAATTTGCACAAGGGTTTGAAGAAAGTTTTGATTGTAGAATTGATTGGAGGAAAGATTGTTTGCATTTGTTGGGTCTTGGATTGGATTAGTTGGAGGATTGAAGAAAATTCAGGAAATCTTTGGGGGAGGCTTGCATCAGAAATTAATCTTTTCCTATAGCTTCTTGAACTAGGTTTTCCTCTTTGTGTTTTATTGTTCTTGGTTACTTTTAAAATAGTAGTGATTAAAGATTTGTTTGTTAAATCTATTTTAGAAAATAAATTTGTTATTAAAAGAAAAGAATTAAATAAATTTACAACTTTTGCTTTGTGAAAATTCTTGAGTGAAAATTGTGAAAACCTCAGTTGAATTTAAATTATTTAAGGAAATCGATTATTTTGTTTTTGGAATCGAACATAGAGATTGAGCAATGCATTTAGAATGTTTTAGGAAAGGAAACCCTCTATAGAAAATCAAATTTATTTTGAAAACCCTCTGTAGAAATTAGGTGGAGTAATTTTGAGTTTTGTTTGGAACTTCTAAATTTAATATAGATCCATTTTGGCTTAATTGTTCTCTTACTGTTTTAGAATTCAGAAAAATGGTTTAAAAGAATTAATTTAAATCTTTGTGTAATTTGGGATTTTCTGAAAAATTGCACAATTACATCTGTAGATGTATATTGTTTTCAAACTTTCCCCAATTTGTTTATTGTCGAAATTTATTTTTTTATATATTATATATATACATAATATATATAATATATTTATACTATTTTTTTTATTGTATATTCGCCGCCGTACGGCCAACGAAATTATGGAAAAATCAATTGTCAAATTCGTATTTTTTTTATGCACTGGAAGCAAAATTTTCATTCGCTGTTTTTTGTTTGTTTGGGCCGAATGAAGTTTGGTGGGGGTGCGATGCACACCCCACCGCTCCCCATATATAGGAGGTTGCGGCTGTCCAAAGACAGCGCCCTCCACTATGTGGAGGGAGCGCTGCCTTTGGACAGTGCAACCCCCAATGGAGGCCGCTGGTTATGTGTGGGGTGGGGGTTTGGCTACAACCGACCCCTCCCCAACATTAATGTTTTTTTTTTTAAATTTTAAATCTATTTTTTTATCCTGCATTAATGGCGTCCGCCATCAGTTGAAAAAGGGTGGGGGTTAGATATTATTATCTTATTAAATATTTTAGATATGATATATACATATGGTATATATATGTCATATTCTAATATATTTAATTAGGATTTAAATAATTTTGTTTAGTTGGAAATAAACAATGTCATATATTTAATATATATATATATATATATATAATTAAATGTATATGAAAATGAATAAACAAAATAATAATTTATTTATAATGTCGTATTATAGGAATAAATATAATTCCATGTTTATTTTTAAGAATATATGTGTACATGGATATATTGTGTGAGTAATATGAGTAGGTATATTTAAATATATATAGTTTAATATTTTGTTTTATATTAGTTAGATGCATGTAATTTAGTATTGTATGGAGATTTTAAAAAAAGAAGATAAGGTTAAATGCATGATTAAACTGTTAGGGAAAATGATATTTTAAGATATTTTAAAATTGCATGGTCAAATAGATAGGGAAAGAGATATTTTATACATTTCATATTTAGATAGAAAATTGACTGAATTATATGAGTTAGCTAGAAAACAAAAGAAAATCCAATTAGATGTGTACTTGTGTTGGTTTTGAATGCATGGTCGAATTGTTAAGAAAAAATGATATTTAAATATATTGAAGAATTGTAGGAATGTCTATATTTGAATGTTTGTTTAATTAATGAGATTTAATTGGAAATAATATGAATGCGTGGTTAAATAGATAAGCCAAAAAAATATTTTTATACACTAAGATGTTTATGTTTTTATTAGAGAATTGAAAAGATATAGATTTTGGATAGAACTTGAATATAGTACTGACAATAGTTTATGTTGTATTAGAAGTAAATCTAGGAAATGAATATATTGGAAAGGGAAAATATTTGTTATGTTTTATTTATTTTCCATAGAGTAATTTAATCGTTGTGATTGGAATATTAAAGAATATATATAACTAAATTTATTAATATATATATTTGGTGTCTATATAATATGGAGTATATATATATATATTAAGTGTAAATTCATTATCGTATTTTATTGTAATAAGATGCATGCAATATTTTATGGAATAGAGATTTAAATTGGATTGATTAGTGTATATGGGTAAATGGATAGAGAAACAATATTTTATTATATTAAAGTGATTTCATGTTCTAAATAGAAAATTGAATGAGATGTAAGATTTGGTTAGGAAATGGAAAGAGTTTACTTGCATAATTTTTGTGTCAATTTAAAAGTAAATTAAGAAGTTGTTTATATTGATGAAGCAAGTAGTTATCTTAATTTGTTTTATTTCCATTAGAGCAATTAATTTATTGTGAATGAAATATGAAAGAGATGTGGATTTAGTATATTCAAAAATAGTAATTTTCTCATGATTGTCTTAAATGTTCTAGTTCTCTATATTTCGTAAAGGGATGTAAGTTTAAATTGTTTGAGACTTCCTATAATGGAAATAGAAATATGGGATATGATTATTTGAGTTAACCCTGTAAGTGTGTCTTTGACCTTGTTAATGTAACTTATTGAATGAATATGGATTTAGGAAATCCAAATATTAGATTTGATTAATGACTTGAATGCTTTTGTTGCTATGTCATCAAGTTGCATTGTGGGTTTAGGGTTTTAGTGTTAGTCCTAAATTATAAGTCTTCCAGAAGAACTTAGAGGATAAGGGTTGTTGAATCTTTATGCCATCTAGTTGTTTTTCCTTGGGTAGTGCATGGTGTCTTTTCAGTTTTACCCAGTTTCCATGAACGGGGATGTTTTGTACCTCCTGTGAAAGGAGTGGACTATGTGTTTGTTGCCTCCAAGATATTTGGAGCGAGTTCTATCATTGTTTCCTCATTGTGTTGGAGTGGATTATAATGCCTAGTTGGTATGCACTTGTGTTTCCCTTGGTGGATTGTTTGGGTGTGTGTTGTCGAATAGAAGAGTGGCTTTTGTCAAGGGCCGGAGCCCAAAGTGGTAAACCGGGTAACCTTCAGAAATAAGTTAATCAAGTGATAACTAAATTAATGTACTTATATGATTAGGATGCATTCACATTAATCAAGATAATAAATCCTCATAGACACAAGGGCTCGTTTAGACTTGGGATGAGTGAGAAGGCCTGGAATGGCATAGTCATTTATCTTGTCAGTACGAGAGGTATTTGATGCCACATGAGTGAGTATGAGTGCCGAGATTTGGTTGAGGCCACCAGAATTACCGGAGCCTATGAAGGATGCCCAGAGGAGATCTCATGACTACTATGCGATGACACTCTATCTAGGACAACTGTTGTTAATTGTTTTGTGTATGGTTCTGTGAACATACTTGATTAATATTATGTTTGGAAGCAATGTGACCTATGTCAGTGATGTTGGAGTTGTACTTGATTTTTACTTGTATGGTAATTGAGTGGTACTTGTTAGTTCATTTGTTTGGTTATATCAGTATGAGTCAATATGAGTCTACCTTTGGTTAGTGGTTGTAGATCTTTGTCCATGTTACCTTGTTACTATCTCCTAGCATGGGGGGTGGGCCTTCGGGTACCACTTGGTTGGGTGGAACATGCACCAAAACCGTTGGGTCGCCATCTATCTTCAATATTTGGTGGTGAGACATCCAGATGAACAGCTCGCGGTTCTTGTTGTAATTTCTTGCATTGTAATATTTCAATTTGTATAAGTTATTCTATCCCTCTTATGTTTATGAAGTGGAGTTATGTAATTGTAATTCATTGGTACTACTGTCTCATTCTGGGAATGAGTGATGTAACTTTTGGATTAAGTTAATGTTTATAAGATTGTATCTTGGTTGATTATCTTATTATGTTATGTGGTATTCTTATGATGTATGATGTTTATTTCATAAAGTTCATAAGGCTATGGTTTATGTAATATGTATATGTGGGTTTAAGTAATCCTAACCTTGTAGCTTTAGAGGTTGTTGTTAATTAGTAAGTGATTGTGTATGTTAAATGCACTTTATAAAAAAAAAATCGGTTCCCTTAAGACGTTAATTGCAACTTCCTTTAAGGTTACTTGGCGGGGCATTACATATTGTTCATATGATGATGCAAGGGGGGGAGGGGCGGAGGGGTTCAAGGGGGTAGTGCGCCTCGACGGGAGCTCAAGGGTAGCGCCCTCAGAAGCCAAATTTTATGTACACTTTATTATTGTAAATCTAGAACGTTCATCATTATGTCTCATATATGACGATTGATATTTCTGTTAGCTTGACTTTCCCTAAAAAGAAACCCTATTTTATGAGGGCATTGCAATACAGCTGTGTATTATGATGTATTTTGAGAGTTTAATAGTGGTTGTGTTGCCTCTGGATCTCTAGTTGGTGATACTCCTGTGAGAAGCTTGCTCTACAAGAATATTGTAATCTTTGTGATTCCTAAATAATATATTGGGCGGATTTTGGAGTGTGGGGTTTTTCTTCCCAAATAATTTTCCCCACTTAAATCACTGTGTTGTGGTATGCATGATATTTATGTATATTTTTGTTTAAGTTTCTATAACTGTTAAAGATCTATACAAGTTTTTCATTATTCTCCTCTCAAGATTAGTGTACGAAGTTGTTCCACTACCTTAGCTTCATTTCAATGATGATGATAAACATGATATTAATGTTAATTACCTAAAACATTAATATGTGGGGATTGAGTATTGATTATACTTCTCAACATTCTTGATGGTATTCTTGAGATGAATGAACAATGTAACTTGGCGAAAGTATAGAGCGTAAAGCGTAAAATGGCATCGATGTACAAATATAAGTAAAGTGTATTCATGACATGATTCAAGGGAAATGAACCATTACCCACCTTAATATTTCTTTGATGGTTGGATTTTTTAGTGGTTTAATTTTTAGTCATTTAATCCCATTGTCTTAAACCCATATAAATTTACTTCAAATTTTTTTTAGCAAGGATTGTTTGCAAACTATTTAGTTCAAAATTGAATATTGCTCTCTATGAAATGATGATACCAATGAATATTATCATCATGTGCTACGACATCATATTCCTTATATCCTCTACAATATTTCACTATATTAAAGATTACATGGAGTACCTTAAGAAAACATATTCTAAGTTGTAGGATCTTGGGTTCATTGTATTTAGTTAATTGATTATTATGATAGATTTTTTAATGAAGCGATTTTAGATCATTGTTCCTAATATATTTGGTTGAGTTGTGATATATTAAAAAATATGATGACTTCATTAGGATGTGGTAGGCTAATATTTATTTTTTCATTATACCCAATACAAAGGTGTTCCAATCAATTGTAGGAGAGTACATTTGACTTTGACTATAGCTAGTTGGTTAGTATGATCTAAAGATGCCTTTTGAGGATGACACTATTAGTTAGTTATTGACTACTACATGTTACCATAGGATTATGTCATACAAATTATATGATATAGTCATATGATAACAAATAGCAAGCATTAATTACCGAATATATATGTTATAAAGTGTCTAAAAGTAATAAAAGTTGATACTTATGACTATTGTAAGATTAAATCATCAAGCTTGCACATTTTGAATAGAAGATGGTAAATGTTTGGTAATTTGTATTGGGACTGTGGATTTATTACAATTATGTTGCATTCACTCCATGCATATTCAATGACAACAATTTTACCCATCACCTTACCTTACTCTTTAATATTTAAGCTATTTCCTAATTTTGGTTAGTAATTCTTCATTGAACAATCTATTAAGTTGGTATATTATCAACTATAACAATTGGAAGGTGAGTTCAAAGCCATAAATCTAAATCTGAAAGGAGTAAGGTGAATAGAACTATTATTTGCAACAACACCATAAGCATTCAAACGGTCAAAGATGGTTTGAAGAATCAACATATTCCTTCTCAAGAGGGTCCTAGCACAAGGACTTGAAGCCAAATTTTTTCCAAGGTATTGGGATTGCAAAGCCTCATCTGAATTTTGTGGTTGATCATCTAGAGCTCCTTAAATAAGGGAGGGAAATCGATTTAGCCTTGAATTCCATATAGTTTGTTGTTGTATTGTTGATTTGTAGTGTTGTTGATGCTATATTTTTTTAGCCTCTACTTTTTATTGACTATTTTGTGGGAGGGGGATTTATTCTCAATTCATTGCTAGTTGTAAAAGAGATAAGGCCTCTTTCAAATCTCCCTCTTTACCCTTTATAAAAAAACTATTGAAGTTCCTCCAAAAATTCAAAATTACCACTTGTTAGAAATAGTGTTTTGGGCATGAATTGCAGCCTCTATTGTATTAAACAATAACTATTTGTTGACCCAACTTCTTAGTCTCACTAAATAAGGTTGTTGTGTGTAAATTCATTTTGAATTGAAGGGGTAGAATTTTTTGGTGCAAATAGATCAAGTCTAGGGATATGTCAGGATTAAGAGAGTTTATCCTATATAGTGAAGGTTGGTGAGGTAAAACTACAGCCATTGCCATTGTTTGGTAAGGTTATGAAGCTAACACTTCTAAATTGGAATAGTTTAATAAGATATAAAAATACTCGACACTTTAATTAAAGCCATTGCCATTGTTTGGTAAGGTTATGAAGCTAGCACTTCTAAATTAGAATAATTTAATAAGATAAACATACTTGACACTTTAATTAATCTGGAAAAACATCAATATAAGAATTAAGAGATAGAAAATATTAATTGTTTGATATTTTTATTCATGTTCTAGGAAGAAGATAGTTTATCAAATTATGTGATATGATATATTTGATAATAAAATTATAATAAACATAAAAATGAAACACGTACTCTTAGTAAAATGAACCATCGTGGAAGACTCATGCAAGGAGTGATAAAGTTGGATTTACCACCAAGACAAACAAAATAATCCATTAAGAAGTCCGTTGTTGCTTTGCACTCAACAAAAAAAAATTAGCAACATATTTCTTGATAGTTTAAATTGCAGACAAAAAACGTGTAAGTATTTGATTTTATCAAGAGGCCAAAATTGCAACCCCTTCCATAATTTAGAGAAAAACATAATAAGGGTTTCATAGAATCATTATAGGAATTCTTTTTTTGTGGAGTAGTAGAGGGTGTTTTGGGGGTGGGATTGAAATTTTCCATCACCCGCTTCTTAAAGTTTTTCTCCTGCATCATTCATCTATAACTTTTTAAATTCCCCTCAATGTTTTTTTACATTTAGCATTCTTTGTTGCTAAAAAAATAATCATGTGAACACCAGATTTTTGAAAGCTTGTCATTATTATAAAACCTACAAGACCCCATGCTTATAAAAACTCCTAAATGTGAACATAATCAATGTTTCAATCATAAATTATATTGAATCACAACATAACTCAAGATCTAATTTGCTAAGAAAAAAGAGTGAGGCAAAAGTCCACAACCCATCTCATCAACACTCGACACACAGGGATATGCAAGATTCTCAGAGATTTGATCATGATAGAATATTTTTGGTGCACCAAGGGGCAAAATTGAACCTCTTGCCATGTAAAATATTTGACCCAAGAAAGCTCAGTAAGGTGGGGTGAAAGAAGCAACAACCCAACAGGTCTTTGGAAAAAAATAGTTGGTCAAAAGATTAGGAGGCAAATCATACAGAGGTGATGATCAATCAACAGTAAACAAGAATACTCTTTTCAAGATATCAGGTCAAAAAATATAGTCAAATCTTCCTAACAAACCAAAATTAGGGGAGTACTTTTAGACTGAATTAGCCAAAAAGTGACTAAGTGTTTGACTGGTTAGATAGACATACTATTTGCTACATTATAGGTAAAAATAAAATAAAATGTAATTGATAACTCTAAATAAAAGTTATAGAATTGCATAAAGTGACTCAAATATTCAATCAAACAAATTGTAAGTGATTTTTCGCATAAGTAGGATTAGACAAGTTAGGGGTGATAAATAGAGGGTGGAGATGTGAGGTTGTATATTGCTAAAATATCTCTCCTTTTCATGTCAAAAATCCCATGGTAATCTTGTTGGTGAAACGACAACAAAATATTTTGAGTGGTTAATGTAAGTGAAAGAAAGCATGGAGGGTGATTTTAAAAAAGAACATGACAAATAATGGTCTCACTTTATGGAGGGATGCAAGGGAACCCTCTAATGGAGAATGGGTATTATTAAAAGTCCTATATTTGTAGACTCTCTAAGTATGGGATCCATCTTCCTCAAAAAAAATCCAATCCTTGCAAGTATGATGAGAGTGCTCTCATGTTCAAAGGTAATTTGATCAAAATGATTTGAATGAGTTGATAGAAGGGATGGATATGCTTTTTCTATTGAGATCTCATACTAAAAGAGGGGTAAAAATTTATTAAAACTAGAAGTACAATGCAAGGCTTTACACAACCCTGTCACACTCAACTAAGTTGTCCAGATCATGAGACAAATCCAGGGGTAATTGACCCCTATCCACAATGTTCCAATTTTGCATATGATCATAGGCCCACTTGGCCAAACAATTTGCAACAACGTTCCATCCTCTAGGAATATGATTGAAAGTAACTGATTCCAAAGAAGCACAAATATTAAGAATCTTCTTAACAACGAAAGCTAAATTCCAACTAACATCCTCTAAATCCCGCCTATTCAACAGACTCACGACCACCTGGGAATCAGACTTACATATGATCCTTCTCCACCCAAGCTGACAACCACACATCACAACATATAAAATAGAAAGAGCCTCCATTAAGTTGTTAGTTTGAAGACCCTTGTAAACAAAAAAAGATAAATTGAACAGTCCCAAAACTATCTCGACCAACTCCACCAATGCCAACATGACTAGGGTTTCCCCGAGAGGACCCATCCATGAGAATAAATTTAATTTATACACAAAATTTTACCATAGTCATTCTTTTCTATTGTAAAAAAAATCAGCAAATCTTATTTGGATGTGTTAACAAAGTTATGTCATGAGTTTTTTCCTCTTTGAGATATTTTATTAAACAAAACTTTAATACAAGTAAGCTCTTGTATTCTAGTGATCTTTCTATTATGTGTTAAAATTACATTGACTATTTTGGACGCATGGGGAAGTGTGATGAGATAATTTCTTTCCATAAAAAATATGTAGATGTGTTTATTTCAAATATACCTATGCATTGAGCTTTAAAGAGACATCTTGGTAGTAAGTGTAGCTACTATGAAAATAGTGGCAACTATTATAGCTGCACTAGTGCTTTGTTTGGGGGGTTGTGATTATTAAAATTATGCCTACTTGCTGCTCCATAGGGTCCCAACCACCTCCACCATTTTTTGTTAAGAGATCATTTAATTTTTCATCCATCATACTTATATTACAAGAACCATACAATTCTTCTTATAAATATGTCTAGTTAGTCACATTATGCTAGCAAGGTGATAAAGGTCGAGGTTGATAGTAATTTACATAAATTTCATTCCCTTATATGATTAAAACCAAGACAAAACATAATTTTTCAGTCATGGTATAAACATTCCACATACTACCCAACCTTCTTAGTGATTGTCTTATCTAATCAATTCAAACTTTCACTCAAATTTTCAATTAAATGCTAATATCGCAAATTGATTTAATATTACACAAATTCAATTCCATATTCCATAGATGTGCATTACCCTTATCAACAACATCCATGCCAAATTGATTAACTTAAATAATTGATGACAATGAAATTTAATTCTTTCTCCCAACTTGAAACATGGTGTGAAAATTCCATACTACTTCAAGGACTAACATATTTCATGAAAATTTATAGTCATAACTACTTGAATAATCACATGTGTAAAATAAAAAGACATGCACAAGGCTAGTGATGCAATCTCCATGTTCATTACAAAGGAAAAGCTCACAAGAAAGAACATAATTATTCTTTTTGTTCTTTCTTTCTATTTTTATTCACATTAACAAGAATTGTAGGCATAGAGAGAGGAATTCATGTGACTCATTCTTTTGGGGAAAATTACTCTTAAAGGATGTCCAAATGCCCTTGCAAACTCTCCTCATACTCTCTTTGCTCTCTCCCACACGTTTCTTGTTATGGGGGCATGGTGCACCTGTTGGTCACTTCAAACCACCATGCATAGTCTACACGTCACCCTCCTCACATGCCACAACCTAGGTCACCCCTTCTCACACCCTTCCTATGTATTTTCTACTCTTTTTGTGCTCTCTAAAGACATTATTATTGGGGTTCATGGGTTTGCACACCATCTTCCACTCCAACTACAAGTTTTTGAGGAAATGAAGGGCCACCATGCCTCCATAATGGCAGGATCTCCCCCCATTATTTACTCTATGTCATGCCCATTTAATAGAGGATGTCTCCCTTAGTGGGTTGTTGGTGTAAAATTCCATGACCTAACTCCTTTCATAAACTTTTTTTTCCTTTTATTTATTTATTATCTTTTCTTTCTTTAAATATATATATATTTATTTATTTATAACTTTTTAAATTCTCCTCAATAATTTTTTAGATTTAGCTATATAATTATAGATTTAGCATTCTTTGTTATTAAAAAAGTAATCATGTAAACACCAACTTTCTAAATTTTTGAAACTTAAATTTTTAAACTTGTCATTATTAAAAAACCTACAAGACCCATGTTTATAAAAACTCTTAAATATGAACACGATAAACGTTTCAATCATAAATTATATTGAGTCACAACATAACTTTAAGATCTAATTTACTAAAAAAATAAAATAATGAGGCAAAAGTCCACAACCCATCCCATCAACACTCAGCACACAGGGATATGAAAGATTCTCAGAGATTTGATTAGAAGATTTTTGGTGCACCAAGAGGCAAAATTGAACCTGTAAAATCTTTGACCCAAAAAGGTCAGTAAGGTGGGGTGAAAGAAGCAGCAGCCCAACAGGCCTCTGGCAAAAAACAGTTGGTCAAAAGATTAGGAGGCACATCATACAGAGGTGATGATCAATCAACAGTAATCAGGAATACTCTTTTCAAGATAACAGTTCAAAAAATACAGTCAAATCTTCATAACAAAGTAGAATTAGGGGAGTACTTTAAGACTGAATTAGCCAAAAAGTGATGAAGTGTTTGACTGGTTAGACAGACATGGTATTCGCATGTGAACTTTCTGTACCATCATCGACAAGTTTTCAGGGCATTTTAAGACTTGTCCTCCTCTTGTCCATAAAAAGTTTCCATTATTTTATAATAACTCTTCTAGGTATATGAAATTGGGATTGTTTCAACTTTCATGGTTAAAATATGTATTGCTATGAAGTCCTTTGTCTCATCTTAAATAAAAAAAACTATAACATGTAAAACAAATAGCTTTCATTTTAAATCTTTTTTTATTGTTTTTATATGGAAAATTAGTTATTTTAAGAGTGAAATCTATAGTATTTTTTATTATTTATTTTGGTTTTATTTTAATACTTTATTAGTTAATTTAAGAGTGAAATCTATAGTATTTATTATTGTTTATTTTAATATTTCATTTGAAATGTAATAGTTTAGTATTTGAATAGTGGATTTTTGTGTCATAGATAGTATTTACTTTTATTTCAATTTTTATTTCGTGTTTATTCAAATTTCATTTTTATATTTGTTGTTTTTCATCTTGATTCAGAATTGTATTTGTAATCTTGAACCTAATTTATAATTGTACACATAATTTTGATCCTTAAATTTCTAAACTCAAATTTAAATATAGGCTTAAGCTAATTTATTTTAAGTAGGCATTGATTAGAGAAACAACAAATGTTCAAATCATGGTATTAGAGTATTGTATAAAAAGACATTCTAATTTATTTTAGATCGTCACATATTAACTATAGAGCATTCATAGGCCTAAGCCAACTTACTTCTAAGAAGTCATTAATTAGAGAAACAACAAATGTTCAAACTGTGGAGCTAGAATATTGTATAAAAAGACATTCTAATTTATTTTAAATCATCACACATTAACTATCAAACATTCATATAGTATTAAAGAATCATATAAAGAACATTGCATAATTATATGAGATTACAAAGACGACATAGACATTTGCATTTATGCTTAGCATGTCTTTCAACTTATTCAAAACAATTAAATCAGTTCAAGACTTTTACTAAGGAATATAAAGAAGTGATTTGGCACCCACAACAAGCTCTAACGGAGTCTCTAGGCAATACTAAGTCCAAATAACAAATGCAACAAATTTTTGGATATCAAAAGTATAAAGATCAAGGTCACAACAAAAGCTTAAAATCATAGATATATGATTAGTTTTGTAGATATGAGGATCAATTCTACAAGTGCGAGATTGAACTTGAATTAACTACAAATAATCTTTTAGTTTGTTGGAACTTCACTATCTCATTTAATAACAAAAATTAGAATAAAATCTCCAAAAATAAATTAGAAGAAAACATCCTCTTTCATAAATAAAACTAATACTTACAACTTTAACAATTTAAAAAAAATTATTTATATAATATTTTTAATTAATTCCTTAATATAAAATAATTTAATTTCTTTTCACCATCTTTAAATAATGGTTTTTGATTAATGGGTAGAAACATGTTTTGAAAATACTTGAAAACCTTTACAAAGGTAAGACATTAGCTAACACAAAAGCTAGACAACAACACTATTGCAACCAAGCTACCCCACAACAACTTAACAAATATAACCAACTCACAAACACTAAAAGACCTACAATTTACACAACACCTGGATCTTGCCTAGAAATTTGTACACAAATATATATATATATATATAAAGACATGTTTAGGAAGAACTCTTTCTTCTTTAGACAATTGTCCAAGACACACCATTATCTAAATCCTTAGATCAAGGGGAGAGCAGAGGAGAATCATCTACCATCACCTTGACATACTCCACCACACATGGAGAAGAAGAGTGTCTAAGCAAAGAAGACATAAGATGCATAGAATCCAAAGGCATAGAAAGTACAAAGGTTCAACCAACACACTACCTAAAATTTTAGGGATTAGACTAAGGAGCAACCAAAATAGGGCCAAGAGATGGCATTCTATCAAGAAAAAAAGAAGACATTGAGTATGCACCAAACACAAAGGGAATTGCCACCTAAATAAGCCCATCAAGATTTAGGGAAGCCTCAAGAGACTCACAATCATCAGAGTTAAAAAATTACCAATATTTAAGTGTTTGGGAAGGGCATGCTGCCACCAACCTTTAGAAAGAGTGAGAGCAATCAAAAGCAATATGTCTAGTAGAGAAACATCTTTTGCATCGAAAAGGAAGGCCCTCATAATTGAGCAACTAAGTCCAAGGCCTATCATCTACTATAAGGGAAATATCCCTAGGAAGAACCTTGGATATGCCAATGTCAACCAAAATATGGGCATAGGTGATGTGGCCAAAATTTGAAGAAGCAACATCAATCCTAAGAAAATAACCAATCACATTGCAAAAATCTTCAATTTAGGAAACACCATAAAAATAGATAGGGATATTAGGCAATCTAACCCATACTATCATGATATTGGGGGATTCAAAAATATGGTTGAATGAAGGGAACTAGGGATTGAATGAAAGGAAATGTTGACCCCACATCTATAGCCTACCATCCAACACTACTTTCTCATCCACAATAGATTGAAAAATTACAATGAAAATTCTCTTGTGCAAGGATATGGATTAATTTTATTCTCCATGAGAGTCCTCTAGGAATCTAATACCTATTGATACAAGTTAGGAAGAGAGGGCCATAAACAATTGAATTGATAGATTGAATCACTACTTGAAAAATATTTTACATCTTCAATCACATCCTGTCCACAAATTAGGATAAGGGGGATTATAAACAAGGGGGAGGCTTCTTACAACATAGGATAGAAACACCCACCAAGGTTAGATGGAACCCTTGACCTTTTCATGGTTGCATATGACACATGATCCAAACTAGATGCAAACACTTTCATCTCATCATATACACCATGCAAGAACACCACAATAGAAGGTAAAGTAGGAACTAAGCTAGAATCCACACCATAACCCATTGAATAAGAGACATATGTGACTCAATATACATAACCCGAGATGGAAAATGAGAGAAATTACTTACACCATTTCCATCATCGACCAAAGTTCCAAAGATAGTTGTAGAGAACAACATGAAATTTTCTTGTAAATTCAATATCAGGGTTTTTGGATTGGGTAGGAGTGAAGCCATGATTGTCTACTCTAAAAGGTATTAGTCATTGCTATTTGGAAAAAGGTAACAAATAATTAAAATAGTAAAAAATAAAGTGAATTTAGAAATAAGTTATAAAGGTGTTAGTCATCGCTTTTAAATTTGAAAATATTTAGGAAAATTATGTTACTATAATTTTTTTTACTTTATTTATAATTAAAAATAAAATGAAAGACATAATTTACTTATTTCATAAAAAATAGAAAAAATAGTTTATTAATTCTACAACATTTTAAGTTATATATAAGGTTGGTTTCTAATTGTCATGATAAAAATTGCATATTTATGCCATTTTTCATTTATTTTTGTGTCTATTTTGAATGTTTTGATTATTGATATGTTGACAAATGGTTTAATTTTGTGTGAATTTGGGTTCCTTATCTTACGCCATCTGCTTACCTATTATACACATAACTATATATTTACCCCTTATTCCATTTATGTTTCCATTTATGTTTCTCTTGTTTCAATATGTATTTTCTTATCATTCCTTACATTATCATATGGGTATAGGCACATACTTGTGGGCAAGTGCATGAGAATGAGTTTCAAAAAAGGGGTTAAAAGTGACCACTTTTTTTTAATTATTAGAAATCAGCTAAACATGAAATTGGATGGATAATGTGAGATACATTTACTCAAACTTTGAAGATATCACAAGAATAAGAATTGTAGTACTCTTAATCTAGTTTCTAAAATACTAAACTTTTTAAAAAATGGTTAAGATTTTAAGAGAGTCAAATATTGCACACACATAAAAGTGTTCCTATTTTTCTTATTAAAATATAACATACTATTTGGTATGTGCCCCCTACTTTGTTTTTGGTATTCAACATTTTTTAAAATTTCTTGGCAGAAATATAGTTAAGAGTGAGTAATAGAAGTTGAGTATTTTTTCGTATTATTTTATAGAATTCTTATTTTTTATTTTTTGAAGAGGATGCATCCTAAAAATTGCATCACTAAGTTTGTGTGTCACATAACTTGAAAAAAATAATTGAAAATATTTTGAAAAAAGGTATAAAGAATGAATCATATATAATTTTGATAACTAGATAAAAAGTTATAAAGAAAAATCAATACATATGTATCTAAGGAATACATAAACATTAGTAAAAGTAAACAAAAATAAATTTACTAATGTAATCCAAATAGAAATAATATATGGTTTGAAAGCTAAGAAGGTGTACAACATTTTGGTGGTAATTTTATTAAATATTTATTATTATAAAATGAGTAAATATGATGATGTCAAAGTTGCAAAATGTCAATGAAGATAAAAAAACATGTCAAATGGGACAAACTAGAAGCCCAACCCTTTAGGATTGAAATCTAAGCCTATTTGAAAAAGAAAAAGAGATTTTTTTTTGAGTAAAAGATGTGAGTGCATTGTGTAATACAAGTGTACTACAAAATGTGCTCACATTTTTTATTTACTTTTGATGGCCTAAAAAATGTGATTGCATTTTGTGGAACATGAAATGCCTCATGTTTCATGTCCCCCAAATTATGATTGTGTTTTTTAGGCCATAAAATGCAATCACATTATGACTTGGTACTTTCCAATCCATAAGATAATTATATTTTTTTAAAATTTTAAAAATGAGAGCAAGTTATGACCAAAATCCATCATTTGGCCACTTATTGTTCCCCATTTTGGTGCACATACCCTTGCATGTACATGTTACCCACTTTAATTTATATTTCTTCATGTCCTATGATGATTTCATGGTTGTGGATATGTCCTTATGGTTGTTGACTCATCCTTCCCAAATTCAAAAAATTGAATTCAAGTTTGCTCAACTCTTATGTATATCCTTCCCACCTAGAGTTGAATGAACACAAATTTATGTGATTCATTATTATTTTATTGTATTTGTGATCCCTAAAATGTTATGTCCTATCTAATGATGCTAAATAAACTATTAATGCAATAAAAGAAATAACATAAAGAGTACACCTCAAGATTAGCCTAAGGAAAGAAATTGCAAAGAAGTAAGATAACCAATTGATAAGTGATTATACCTCTCTTGTGTTGTTTCTTCCTTGGTTGACCCTTGATCTTTGGATGTTTTGTGTGCTCTTTGGATGACAAGTTAAATCAAATATGCAAAGTGATATGCAAGATGAGTGAAGGCAAGGTAATGGTGAGATGCTAATTGCTATGGTAAATGCAAGAGAAGCTCAAATGGAGAATTTGCAAGAGTTTTAATAGCAAAATGTTGATTCCTAAAAATGAGAGGAAGGAGGGGTTATTTATAGAGGGATTTGAATTCTCTAGAGAATTCAACGGTTGAGATTGATCCAACAAAGCCAAGATGAAGGGCTATGGTGAGTTGAGGACTCATAAGCCCTCACATCTTGACATGTGGAATGTGAGATGGCCTAGGGAATGATAGTGATCCCTTAAAATGTTAAGTCCTAATATAAGATGCTAAACAAACTATTAATGCAATAAAAATAAATAACACAAAGAGGACACCTCAAAGATTAGCTTAAGGAATGATAAACATGAAAGCAAGATGAAACAAAATAATACTTTCATGTTGCTTCTTCCTTGGTTGGCCCTTTGATCTTTGAATATTTGTGTGCTCTTTGGATGGCAAGTTAAATCAAATATGTGAAGTGATATGCAAGATGAATGAGGACATGGTAATGGTGAACTCAAATGCTATGGTGAATGAGAGCTCAAATGGCAATTTTGCAAGAGTTTTGATAGCAAAAGATTGATTGTTATGTAATAACTAGATAGAAGATGTAAGATGCTTTAATGAAGGAAGAGGGGGGTATTTATAGGAGAAGTTGAATTCTCTAGAGAATTCAACGGTCAAGATTGAACCACCATGGCCAAGATGGAGGGTTGTAGTGAGTTGAGGACTCACAAGCCCTCACATTTGGACATGTGGCAGGTGAGTTGTCCAAAGGACAAGGTGAGATGGCAAGGGGTACAAATGACATGGAAGAGGTCATGTGGTCCCAAGGTACTTGCAAGTACCTTGGCATGTGACTGATGTGACCTCTCAATGATCGCATGGGGAAGGGGAAAGCTTTGGAGGAATAAAAGTGAATTTTTAATTCACTTTTTGGAAGAAACCAAAGGGTAAGACAAGATTCCTTCTAGAAGGTGTCTTTGTCCTTTGGGTACGATGTGACACATAAGATGTCATGGGGAAGACAAATGCATGGGGGGAATAAGTGCAAATTTTTAATTCACATGGGGAAGAGGTCAACCCAAAAAAGGTAAGTACCAAGAAGGTTGACTTAAGGACATGTTAAAAGGGGTAAGTGATTAGGATTAAGATTGTGCAAACAGATGATTAGATTAATTAATGTTGATTAGAGACAAGTGGAAAGTTATGGAGGATGTGACATTAATCCTAATTAAGGATATGCACATCTTAATGAAGGATTAATTAAATTAACCCAGATCAATGAAAAGGTTATGGAGGATGTGACAAGGAGAGAAAGAATGAATTAAAAATTCAAAAGGATAATTGATTAAATTAAATAAATTGATTGCATTTATTTAATTTGTGAAGTGGGATTATGTATAAAGTATTTAATTGATTACATTAAATACCTTAGGAATGTTAGGGAAAAGGGTCATTTAATTAATCTAGATGGATTAGATGAATAAATAATGGGATTATGACCATATTAAAGTGGTCAAATTTAGGTGTCTATAGTATTTAAAGGCATTCAAAGAATTCATTTTATATATGGGAGAATCAAGGAATCATGTACATATCATTAACATTACACTTCAATTTATACACTATAGGAATCTAGTTTTGCAGAGATATTCTTTGAGGCATATGCATGATTGAGATTGTTGTTTTTGATCATTAATACAATTTTTATTGTTGAACTAGGATAAAATATCTCCTTGTGTTATAACGACAACCTTATCAAAGTATTTATGTATAGTATTGGCTCCTAGACACTCAAAAGAAGAAAAAAAATACTTAGATGCATCAAATGGAGTGAAAGATAAAAGTCTCTTGATTTCATCCCATAAGTTTGCAAGTATAAGATATTATTTTTTGTAATTTAATCCCTAATCCTTGTATTCATATCTCCATAGAGTTAATAGAATATTCACTTTTGAGAGAGACATTAGATGATCATTACCTTTCAGATTTTTAAGTATATTAGATTCAAATGTACATAGTACTTTATGCATTATTTGGATATAGAGCTAAGAACCCTTTTTTTAATTTTTATTTTAAAAATTTATTAGTTACAAATTATCATAATACCAATCTCCTTCTATTAGCTATTTAATCTAGGTTGATTGTGTGCTTATATACATATGCATCTTATTAGATTAACCTAGATCTTACATAAGGGAATTTTATTTTCCTTTGTATTTTTGGTGAACCCAATTGATCCTACACAATCTTATCTTGTCTTTAGATTTTCTAAATAATATTTTTAGATTTGGTATATTTTTATTTTCATTCATTTTTAGATATTGTAGGGTTTGATCTTCATATGCTTCTATCTTTTCCTTAACATTTGGGTATATATAGTGATTTATCTTTTATCATACTTTCCAACCCTATATTATCCCATCATTATAGCACCTATTAGGGTTTTCTATTTGGTTGATCTATATTCATTTATATCATATTGTGAGATGTTTCTATATTTTATACCACATGACACATCTATCCTTGATATTCTTATGGATTCTATGCTATGGATATGTGTTTACTTCTATAGAGGTGTTTCTCTATCATGTTCTTTCTCCTTTTTCCTTGATTTGGTTAGTGCAAACCCTTTGTTATTAAAGTTACACAATTCATCAATCCACACATTTCATGATGATCTTATGCCTTTTAACTATGATAAGATTATGCTAAGAAAGGATCTATCATGTAATTCACATATGCATGACATCAGTGTACCTAGTGATGATACATATCTCACATGTGATAGTTTTAATTCCATAGATTAACGTACTTGACATGAATTTCCTTCTTCAATATATGATGATATGATACATATTAATCACTCTTCAACATCTCATGGTGAGTCTATGGATTCTTATCATTCACATGATGATAGATTAATAGGTTCTTATGTTGATTTTATTGATGCTTCATTACCTTATTCTATATTGCATGATTATACTATGTATTTGTGAATAATTCTAACATAATGATTATGATGGGTCTAGTCATGGATCCTTACATGTGAAGTCATTATTACTTACTAATTATATTAAATTAGATGAGACTATATTAATTAGCAAGTTTAGATTGTTTCTAAGTGGTAGAGCTTTACAATGGTTTGATTCATCCTTCTTTCTTTATAATTTTTCTAACTTGGTCAATTCTTTTATTAATTTTTTTTAGCTCTACTTCACATGGGGATAGTATAGAATTATAAATTAACTCGAGCATAATCTATCTTTTGATACTTATTAATCTATTAATATGGATTATACATGTCTTCTACACCTACCTTTCATGTGGCCCTAGATTCACATGATTATAATCTAGTGTGGCACACTAATCAAAGTTATGAAAGATGAGATGATGTTAATTTAGCTCCACCCATCTTTCCTACTAATGCACTTAATTTACCTATTGTTCCTTAAGATACATCTAAAATAAATGAGTATGGTATCATTCAAAAAATTCAAAGTACTCAAGAATAAATATATTTTGGGGACCTATTGTGTACATAACCATTTTATAGAGATATAATGTAAAATGAATTTGAAAAAATAAAATTTGCATGTAATACTAGTCCACAATTAGTACCATCTATGATAAAGTCTATAGGTCACACAAATAGCCATGATATATCAAGTGATGATAAATAAATTAAATTTGAGAAAGTACTTAACAAAGCATTAGCTTTACATATTATGTTGGAATGTGGTGAAGCAACCATTAAATGATCCCTAGTTGATAATTAATCTAGAATTAAAATATGTATTGGGGTCATCCCACAATAGCGTGTCCACCTAAAATGATCCACACATAAGGAAAATTCATCAAATACCTTTGTTCAAAGGTATCTTCAAGCAAAGGTAGTTTTATTATTATCTTTTGAATATATAAAATACCTTCATTTGAAGATGCCTTCGCACAAAGGAATTTGTTTTTAAGCTATTTTTAAAAGGAAAGAGGATCATTTATTTGTTTTTAGTGTTTGTTTAATGCTTGTACGATGAATAATATATAGAAAAGTGACACCAAGATCGTTTGAATAGAGGTAAGATGATTCAACCTACTCATTATTTTGATAGTTCGTGTCTTCTTCATGCTTCTTCTAAATTGTTGATGGTTCTAGAATGTTAACAAATCCTCAATACCTTTATCATTTTCAATTTACATGTTTATATAAGTTATCTTCTATAATTTATCATGGATACATTTGAAGTTTATCTTATTTTTATTTTTGAATCTAAACCCTAAAATAGAAAAACCTAAACTTGAATTAAAACCCTAAATCTAAATTTATAACCCTAAACCCTAAAATTGAAACAATAAACCCCAACTCTGGGTGAAACATATTTGATTAGAATTTTCATTCACAAAATTATCGAATTATCATATTTTTGGTTTATAGTTTGATGAACACAAAATTAGGGTTTATATATTAGATTTTAGGTTTAGGGTTTATATTTAGATTTAGGGATTTAATTTTTTGTTTGTAACAATAGAGATTAGGTTCATATTGGACACACACACACACATGTATATGTATCTATGTGTGTGTGTGTGTGTGTGTATATACACACCCACACAATTATTAAATTTACATGTAATATAAACCTACTTAATCTATTGCTACAAAATAAAATATAAATTGTTTCAAGAGAGTTACAATCAAGTAAATAAATTTTATATTGAATATAGATTCACTACTCACATATATACACACACTTATGTATATATGTGTGTGTGCACATGCATATATATTTATGCATGTATATATACATGCACAAAGAATGATTGTTACATTTACATGTCCAATATAAAGGCACTCTTTAGTTTATCAAATTATATATTAGTTCAAGAGAGTTACAATCAAGTAAATATGTTTTATATTGAATATAGGTTCATTGCTCATTATGTTAAGATTCACTACTCACATACACAAACATATACATGTGTGTATTAGTGAATCTAAATATAGAGAGTAACACAATTCTATATAAATTCAATATAAAATAAATTTACTCTATTATAACTCTCTTGAACTAATCTATATATTTGATGTGTGTATCAAATAGAGACTAGTATCAAATATTAGATGCAAATGTAACAATTTTGTGTGTCTGTGCATGCATGTGTGTACATACACACAAGAAAATGTAGATGCATACATACATGTACATGAGTAATGAATCTAAACATAGTGAATAACACAATCTATATAAATTTAATACAAAATATATTTAAAATTGATTGTAACTGTTGTCACTTGGATTTGCACCCTTTCCAAGTGTTCAACTCAACAATCTAGTGAAACATGAAAACACTTTAGGGCCTATCAGTTTCCCATAACTTGGAGTGAATCTCTAGAGAGGGTTGGTTCCCTTGTTGCAATCACCTAAATTTGAACTAAACTACTGTTGTTAGGCTGAGAAAAGGGGGAGGAAATGACATGTAATGAAACCTAAACTCTAAAAAGGTGATGCACCAAAATGTTTTGAGACTCCTCCTATCATTTTAGACAAACAATTTTTCAATAAACAACTAGCTTTTACACAATTCAAAATATTTTGTGTACACCAATACATCAATATTTTGTAAGAAGGTTGGGTGTGTTGCAGTTTTTAAAGGAAGATAAAGTTTTTTCACAACTAACAACTATGTTCCACATCCACTATATAATTTAGAACTTGCATAAAATATACTTTCTCTACCTATAGGTGTTGAATATGAGACATATATTAAAGGTTTTGCATTAAAAAGCATAGTAATATTTATCAACCACTATTTTGCACACAATAAAATAATACTTAAGAAGGAAAAAATATTTATTTTATTTATAAAAGATGTCTTACAACAATATAATATTGCCAATGCTTTGAAATTTTAGTATTACATTTGATGTTCAATCATAAAAATGTCTGGGTTTTGAGTTATAGTACTACTATAGAAAATAAATCTGACAAGTTGTAGTATTGTTTTAGAATGCAATAACTGACTAAAAAAATGAACCTAGGCATCCACTTTAGCTGAAAAACACTTCCTATTTCCTAGTAGCTAATTACAAGGAATAAGTAACATGTGTCTTAGTTGTTTGAACACATCAAAATTTCTCCGAGTGTTGGAAAATAGTTTGGCCTATTGTGACTACTTCAAAAGCTCCAAGGTGGCATTGAAATTGGTAAAACTTGTTTTATTTGATGATGTAGAGGGGAAAGGACTTACTCTCATACACTTTGACACATTTCCAACATGGCTTCAATGTAAATAAGGAAAAGGTGCTACTTTTTTCATCTTTGGTAACTTTCTCACAAGCCTAATGGTACACCACCAAGGGAAAAAAATGGTACAACATGTAGCATGATGTTATTGACTTGTGCAGACCTATTCAACCCAACCAAATGATCAAAGTAGTGTTTTATGCAAAACTAGGCATTTTTGCCACTAGGTTTATTAAAGCCATGACTACAAACAAAGAAAGGATACTTGCCACACCGTTCCATTGACCAACAGTGCAAGGATCATTCAAAGAAACAAATACCTGAGGGTTTTTAGAACAATTTGCACACCATTTCAAGCATACTATCATTAAGAACTCCTTCCAGGATAAGAATCAGACACCCTCCTTTTTCCAACATGTTGGTGGAATTAGGACAAAGATTTCCACCAATTTTCATGGGTTTTAATTGGTGGAAACTCTGTCCATCAAATTAATTTATTTGTTGGAAACCCTAGGTAGGGTTTTGACCTATAGTCACCAAAAACGCAATATCTCACGCAAAGCTTCATGAAAATCTCTCAAACAAAAAGAATTTGAAATCTAAGACTGTCCTTCAACTTCTCCAAGTGGTTTCAATACCGTACCTATCTGTAACAGTCTATACCACATGAATAACAGTCATGTTCATAGAATAATGTAATTAGAACGTGGCAAAATGGAGTTTCTTGCATTCCAACTTCAATTAACCTCTGAGGTCGATGTTACAAGGAATATTTAACATGTATCCATCTATCCCAACTGAAAAAACTAACCTCTAACTCCTTGTTAACACAAATGACCACATTTACAACTTTTGACAACATTTTGACAATATTTTGCAGCTTTTGTAACTTGACTCCAAAACATTACAAAATGGTTTTAATTGACTCCAAATGAATCCAAATGGTCTCAAATGACCTTATTGACCCCAATGAAACCAAAACACAAAGTTTATCACCATTTGCAACAATTTTCCCCAACAAGTGTATCAGGGTGCCCCTGCACCATACTCCCTAGAGAGAGAAAATTTGAGTTCGACCTCAAATAGGAATCTTCCTTTGTCTTCCAGTTTCTTTGCATACATGCATTGTTTTATTTTTGCTAGATCTCAACTAAATTTGTATCAACTGGTGCACTTGTGATTTTTGGTCCAACAACATGCTTCTTGAGCCAAGACCAACTTGGTACAATGTAGCCATGTGGTTTTGTTTGTTTCTTGTTCTAGCTTGACCTTGGAATATGATTTTGAACTTACTTTCATTGTCATCCACTTTGTATTTTTCACCTACACAGGAAACAAATATATTACAGAAATCATATTCTTCTTCTTCATACTTCACTTCTTCATCCATCTCAAGCGGTGTGTCATACCTTCTCTTCTCTTCATGTTTCTCAAAAATATTTGGCTTCACATCAACCTTGCACAACCATTTATTTTCATTTTTGAATTGCTCATCCACTCTTTTATTCTCCTTGACATCAACATTGTCAACTCCCGGTTCTTCTCTTGAGAACCATGCTATCTCCTTATCCTCCATGACTCTCTTCTCTCTTTGCACTATTTGTGAGTCCTTTACAGCTTTTTTGTTGTCTCTTCTTCTTCCTAAACTTCACCCACTTCAACATCATCGTCACTATTACTTTCATTAGTTTGACAAAATTCAAAAGAAATTTCTTCCATTTCTTGTTCAACTAGTTTTTCAAACATGTTTTCAAAACTTATTACCTCATCCATTACCTCATTTGTCTTTGCTTCATATTGTTGTACATTTGTCTTCTAACCTTACAAGCTTTCAATTCCTATGCACTCACCCTTCAAGGCTACTAATGCATACTTCTTTCCATCTTTGTCCAACTCATATGTGTTGTTTTTCCTGTTATACTTTGTTGCCTTGCTATAATGTCACAACCTTTCAAACAAAATGTGACATACATCCAAATGCATAATATCACAAACTATTTCATCCTTGTAATTGCCTATGTGAAACTCAACTTTGCATTTCTCACGTACGATTATTTGGTTACCTATTTTAAGACAACTCACTGAATAGGGCATGGGGTGTGGTATTCTTTCCAAACCCAATTTATCTACCATGTATTCAGAAACAATATTATTCATGCAGTTATCTGAAACCACAACTTGACAATATTTACCTTTGGACTTGTAGGTAGTCTGGAATAATCTATCCTTTTCCATCTTGCTTGCTTTTTTGGCTACCATTTCTTCCTCCTGTAGCCTGTTTACCACTTTGAACAATGTGTTTAATAAGGATGATGCCCTTTTCCCTTCTTTCTTCTTATTAAGAGCCATCCTTAAACATCAAATCTCACTAAACCACATTAGCCAAAATAATAGATCACTTCTCAAAGATCTTCTGGCTTTGATACCAATATGATGCAGAGGGGAAAAGACTTACTCACATACACTTTGACACATTTCCAACAGGGCTTCAATGTAACTAAGGCAAAGGTGCTACTTTGTTCATCTTTGGTAACTTGCTCACAAGCCTAATGGTACACCACCAAGGCAAACAACAATGGGACAACATGTAGAATGATGTTATTGACTTGTGTAGACCTGTTCCAATACCTTCTATGGGCTTCCAAGCATTCATGACCCAACTAAATGATCAAAGCAATATTTAATGCAAAACTAGACATTGTTGTTGTAGACACCTAAAAATGTCTCGATGAATCACATTGGCTAACAAACACCATTTCATCCTAAAACCCATCCTCTTTTCGCTTAATTGATTAAATTATCATAGTTATTTAATTTATTGCATCATTTTCATCCATTAATCTAATTAATTTTATTAGGTTAATTCATCCTCTTTCATGTTAACATTTCATCCTATTAAATTAAATACATCATATTATTTAATTTAAAATCCCTAAATCTTCTTATTTAATTAAATAACCTTAAATTATTTAGTTAAATGTCATCACCTTTTCCCCTTTTCATTAAATCACTTAATTTAATGAATATCATCTTAAATCTTCTAAATCCCCTAATTACATAATTAACATTGTTTAATTATCAATTATTAATTAAATCTAATTCCCCCCACTTGCAAGGGTATATTCCAAGGGAATATTCTTCCTTTGCACATTCCTCCAAATGGAATATTCATTCCCCTTTTGCACAATTAAACTTTGTTTTAATTTGCTAAATTATCTTTTTCCCTCACCCATGAGAATATTCCAAAGAATATTATCTCTCCTCATTTGAAAAAGGGAATATTTTTACTTAGCTTCATATGCAAGTTAACTCAAAACTTCTTGTGCAAGTTAACTTGTGGCCTCTTGTACAAGTCAAAAGTGTGTTTGTTTAAAAAAATATTAACCCTTGATTAAAGTCTCATATTTCATTTTCATCCGTTGATGACAATCCATGATCCATTCCTCCAAATTCTTCCATCCTTGACTATTGATTAGCCTTTTTGATCTCAATCCTCCATTTCTCGTTTGCTCTTCTATAAATAGGTCACTATTTAGAGACAAATGGATCCATCTTTTAACAACAAACTTATGTCGTTAAAATCATTTGCACTTGCACTCACATTTAACATAATTTTAGCTTTATTTACTTGCATATTAGCTTAGCTTCCATTAATGGCTTCCATGATAATATAGATGCATACATTTAACTTATTTGTTAATTAGGATTTTAATCTTTTTAAGCTTGCATACATTTAGAGTAGATTTGCATACACCCATATTGATCATCTTAGTATAAATCATGTTAAAATAGTTTGCATCATGTTCATTTAGATTTAAATCATATTTTTATACACATCTATTAATGGTTTCATCAGTTTTCTTCAATAAAACTGATTGAAACAAGTTCATTATCCAAGGGATTGGGAAAGGGTCAGCATTCCACGTCAATGTGACACCACTCCCCCAATAGGATAAGTTTCAATGTCTTATATTAGAGGTTTGTCAAGCTTTCATGATTTCGAATGTTAGTTTTAATGGCTTCTTTGTCTTTGTTTATAGTGAATGATCTTATTGGGATTGATGTTTAGTGGGTTGAATATGCCTTGAATTCGTATGGATCAGGGGTAGTTAACCTATACTATGTCATTGGTCACATTTTGGTCCTAGGAGGGCAAGCTTTAATGTTTTGTGTATTTTTTTGGAGAAATTTTGGATATAATCTCTTAAATGCATGATTTTCTTTAAATTTCAATGAATTATATATGAATAATCTTGCAAAAAGGTTGCTAGGTTTTGAAGATCTCATATTTAGCTTTCCAAAACATTTTACGATTTTAAAATTGATCAAAATTTGAGGAAGTTGTCATTATCTCAAGTTGTTGTCCATCATTAGTTTTGCTTTTGTTTTTAATTATTATTTTGGGTTTAATCTCTAAAATGCATGATTTTCCATAATTTTTAATGAATTCTATATGACTAATCTTGCAGAAAGGTTGTTGGATTTTGAAGATCTCATGTTTAGCTTTCCAAAACATTTTACGATTTCAAAATTGATCAAGATTTGAAGAAGTTGTCGTTATCTCAAGTTGATGCCTATCATTAATTTTGCTATTTTTTAAAAAAAAATTGGGTTTAATCTCTTAAATGCATGATTTTCCTTAATTTTAAATGAATTATATATGACTAATCTTGCATAAAGGTTGTTGGGTTTTGAAGATTTCATGTTTAGCTTTCCAAAACATTTTACGATTTCAAAATTGATCAAGATTTGAGGAAGTTGTCATTATCTCAATTTGTCCATCATTAATTTGGCTTTTTAAAAAAAAAATGGTTTTATCTCTAAAATGCATGATTTCTCTTAATTTTTAATAAATTCTATATGACTAATCTTGGAGAAAGGTTGTTGGGTTTTGAAGATCTCATGTTTAGATTTCCAAAACATTTTACGATTTCAAAATTGATCAAGATTTGAGAAAGTTGTCATTATCTCAAGTTGATGTTATAATCTAATTTTCTAAAAATGTTTCTCGAACACTTGAAAGGATAAAATGAATTAGCTTTCAAAGTTGGATAAAATTGAACCAAACAACCTCACATTTTCTTTAAAATTTTGATATGTGCTTTAAATTTTTGATTTCATCTGATTTCTAACATGCCTCTAACTTCTTGTTTTGGTTTTTAGACTAATTAGGTTTTGTAGGTTTGGACAATACAACTTGAAGAAAAGAAGCATGTTATTATCATTTGAATTATAATTGTAACAAGTGTTTCAATACTTTTGGGGAAATTATAACCCATTTGTAATGCTTTTTTATTTCACACTTTAGGACCACACTAATTTTCATTTGGGTTTAAAAAAAATGCTCAAACGGGACTAAAATTGAACCCTCACTTCATTTTACTTTGGGTTTAAAATTGAACAAAGACAACTTAACATTTTGTTTGGTGCATAAAATTAATTCATCTTAGCTTTAGAGATTAAAATGAATGAGTGCTTGCTTTGTTGTGACACACTTGTAGTGTGTGTCCAATCCCCTTATGCTTTGTGCGAACTTGGGTGAAGAGAAACGCTCTAAGTGTACTTTGTTGTTTGTGTGCACTTATAGTACGTATCCAATCCCCTTGCGCTTCATGCGATCTTGGGTGAAGATAAATACTTAAGTACACCTTTATGTTTTGTGTCACCCTTAAGAGAGGACTTACTATGAGACACACCCCACAACAAGAAACTCAAAGGAAAGTTCTTGCAAACATGTTTACCGATGGGCTATATTAAAGGTTGGGAGATCATGAGAAAGTACCTTCTATCTTGGACTGTATAACATACTACACCTAGTACCATGCCTTAAGTGGAACAAGAATGGTAGTAAGAGCCTTAAGTGGCAAAGCGAGTGTGTATACAGTTGGGTGTTCTCGGTTTATTACTAAGAACCAAATTATTTAGTTACCAAAAATCCTTAATTCTTGTTGGTGCAAGAATAGTCATTTTGAAGTTGCCTCGAATTTGTATATTCATTTTTGAAACAAAAAAATCCTTAGGATCTTCGAATCGTCAAGATTTTGAGATTTGGTAGCCCTGAGAAATGTGTGTTGTGGAGGGGAGCCAGTGCCGCCAAATCTCTAACTGTTCACATTGTCTTAGTATTTGGAGAAATCTGAGTGGGGACTCAACAAGTATGGCCATTTCAACCTAGGTGGTAAAATATTGTGAGTTATTTTAGTACTTTGCTTGGTTCCAAAACATAACAGACAAACATCAACAAAGTCTTTTCAAAATTTCAAACCCTTTGGTCTAAGTATGGATACCCTTTGACAAAACCTTGATATTAATGCTTGTCCTAAGAATTTAGTCTTAGAGACTTCTAAGTATTTTGATTTATATCTTAATCCATACTTCCCAAAGTCAACATAAGAAACTATGGCTCCAACCTCGTGATTTTCACAAAATGGACCTTATAAAATTTATGATGTTTTTGACATAGACATTTAGTTTGAAAAATTAATCAAGACAAGCGTTTGTGGTAAAAAGAAACTCACTTAAGCAAGATAAATTGACAAATCGAACCACACATGACCATTTGGTGTCTGATCACTCCAATTGAACAACCTAACCTTATGCCCGCTATCATACAAGGAAAACATTGCAAAATATTGAGTCCAAATTCTATTTCCAAAATCATTGGGTCCTATTTCCAAAATCATTTGAGTTCTATTTTGTCAATATCATTGATTCCTTAAGGTTTGATCACTTTAGAGGTATAGCATGTTTCTCACTACCTTGGTCTTGGAAAACAAAGGTTCATTCTAGGTCAACATTGGGTCAAACATTTCATCCACCCCTTCATCAAATTTCATAATTCACTTCACCTATCTTTGCAAAATTTTAGAATACACAACACTTTTTGACTTAAACATCTATCAAACCAACCCCTAACTTAGCTACTTTGTATGTGAAATGTATCCTTTTCCATGCACTTAGTTGAGTTAGTTATCATCTTTGAACTAGTTTATCTTGAAGGTCACGAGTCTACCCTAAAGATTTCCAAGTTCATAAACTTCCTTTATCCAAACATCAAAACATCAAACTCAAGTCAAAAGTGTTGTCCCAAAACGTTTGCAAAGATTACTCTCCACATCATCCACCTTTTCATCTCCCATTAACATCATTTCTCAAAAAATAATTAGAGTGTCCCTTTTACCTAGATTTGATTCGACTAGAGATTTCAAACATTACAAATCTCAACACAACTCTCCCATAGGTGACCCAAAATTTATGGTAAAGACAAGATCACAACACAAGAGAATCATGGAGAAAATAAAAGTCGCATTCACCTCAAGTGATCCCAATCCTCAAGAATCTGATCCAAGAAGTCAAGATACCTCGTCACAACAACCCTCGTCTCCATCAGGGCCGTATGAGGTAGAAGATGTCATGAACAACTCATTTGGACTTACTAAGGAAGAAATCATGGAGTACAAAAAAGAATATCAAGCCTTAGAAAATATAGCTCCGATTTCCCCATATTTTGTTGTGCAATCACTAACACAAGGCTTGACATCATCCACACTTCAAACAACTCCATCCCTTGTGCCAAGTCAACCCTTAACATCTAGTCTTGCAACTAGGCTAGGAACCAACCTTGGTCTCACTTCATGTCTAGAAACAAACACAACTGTGGGTATTCACAACACGACCATTTCATTAACCGTCAACCTAACCCAAAACACAAGTTGGACACCAACCTTTGGAAAACCACTTACATTCCATGACGCCACAACAACCTCGACATTTCAAGTGCAACCATCTTCATCCATCACCATAAATACCCCAAGTGTGCCTAACGTTACACAAGGTAATGTGAACCAAGTGCCTCAAGTAGGACAACAAGGGAAAGTTAACACTCTCACGCAAAGTCAACCCTTAACAAGTGGTTCCAACAACCCAATCAACACATCGAAACAAGTGGTTACCCAAGCTACTCAAGTCAATCCACCATCCACATCAAGCCCATCCATCATCAACCCAAATCAAAACAACCCCTTGGTCATGAACCCCATTGACCAAGGTAATACCTTTATCCCACCTCAAATACAACAAGGGAACCCCCTACCCATCGATCAAAGGAACCCTTTCAATCAATTACAAGGTATGAATGTCCCATTACCATTGCAATACCAAATGGCACCAATATCATCTTTCCCTTTGGTCCCCCACATCATGCAAAATCAAATGGGACCTCAATCTTACATTCCTCCACCTCAATCCACTATCCTACAAGGAATCTTGAACCAAGGGAACCAACAACCTCTCATCAACAACCCACAACCTGCGCAAAACATCAATACCCAAAACCCATCGCAAATGTCCCAACAACCAACTAATCGTACATTGCAAGAACATGCCTTAGCTTTGCAACAAGCACAACAAGCTTATCAACAAGTCGTCCAACTACAACAACAACAAGCAGCCTTAGCAGCACATCAAGTAGCCTTAGTAGCACAACACCAATAGCAAGCAACCCTAGCAACACAACAACAACAACAACAAGCAGCCTTAGCAACCCAACAAGCAACCTTAACACAACAAAATCAATCCCAACAAGTAGCCTTAGCACAAAAACAACAAGCCCGTCAAGCAACCTTAGTAGCACAACAACAACAACAACAACAAGAAGCCCAAAAACAAGCCCTAGTGGCACAACAACACCAAGCTCTTGCAGCTCAACAACAATAGCAAGCCTTACTAGCTCAACATTATTCCCAACAACAACAAAAAATTTCCTACTATAATCCTCAACAAAACATCATTAATACAAACACGTTAGGAACATATACATCAACACCTTAATCATCTTCACATAATCCCACACCACCATACACCCCATACAACACATCATCATATCAAAACCTCGCATACAACCCATCTATCATCCCGTCATATGTTCCTCCACCAAACTTGCAAGATGATCTAGCATCACAACTCAAAGCGTTGTCACAAGAAATGCAAGACCTTCAGATGGCCAAGACAAAGAAGCCTCATACACAAAAATTATGTCCCTATCCATTTGATCGAAACATCACAGTGGTACCATTCCCTCCAGGCTTTGAAATCCCTAAATTTGATAAATATAAAGGGAGGGAAAGTCTTGTGGAACATGTCAAAGAGTTCAACGTCATGTGTATGGAGGTGGCCTACAATGATTCTTATTTAATGCGCCTCTTCCCTTGAATTTTAACAAGTCCTGCAATGGATTGGTTTTCTCAATTGCCTCTCGGTATCAAAACTTTTCAAGAAATAACCGATAAATTCATATATCACTTTTCCTTCAATCTTGACATGGACGTAAACCTAGAAGAGTTGTATACTCTCAGAAAAAAAAAAAAGGAGAATCTTTCACCAATTTCTTACAACGGTGGAGACAAATAGCTAGTAAGAGCAAGTGGCCCATTTCTGATGAACAACAAGTGGGAATTATTATAGAAAATGTTGATCCAAATCTATCCTTCCACTTAAAGATGCATTGCATTACCTCTTATGATGAGCTTGTCCCTAGAGCCCTTAACATCGAGTGAGCCATAATCTCATAGGGAAACACACAAGTATATAGAGACAACCGCCCATCCACTAGTTTTAACGACAAGCCCTGCTATTGCGCCAAGAACAAAAATGTTACTAGTGATGGTGTTCTTGATGCAAAGGTGTTCTTAACTGCTCCTAGGCAAGCAAACAACCAATCCATAAACACTCAACATGCACCCCAAAGAACAAATAGTTCTCCTAAGCGACAATTCACTCCCTTAGGGGAACCTATGGAGGATGTGTTGAAGAAGTTGATATAGTCTAACCTTATCACACTCACAAATTTTTCAAACTATCAAGAGCCAAAATACAAACCTCGTAGCTATAGAGATGATCACTTTTGTGAATTTCATCGATACAAAGGTCATAACACACAAAATTATTTTAGACTCAAACATCTAATAGAAGATCTTATTGAACGAGGAGACATGGATGTCGATCAAAAATTTGGGAATGAAAATTTGAAAATTTACACACCCTATGACTTATCATACAAAAGCAAAATATTCAGGAAAGGAATCAACCTCAAAAAATGTAAACCATACATGTGATACCACGGTGGGACATATTTATTTATAACAACAAGAGGAATCAGACACACATCAATATACTATTTTAAAACAAAGTCCAAATCCATCAACAGTGTTTAGTAGTATTTTATATCGTAATGACATCAAGTGGATATTAGATTGTGATATCTCTACCGCATATGACTCAATGATTGGGCATGTTGAATAAGTTCCAAACAAGCAAGAAATATCCCTTATTTCACCCATACCCATAAACTATTGCGAGGAGTCTTTTACCGATAATATATCATCCACCCAAGGATCATGTCAAGAAGAGGCTATTGAGGATAACAAAAGATACTCTGAATCAACTTAGGATCAAGAACCCCTATCCCTAGAGTTTCACCAAGAGCTGAGGGACATCTTCCAAACCATTTTAAACTCCAAATATGTCCTCAATATCACCCCTTATATTTTTCTTTTTGATGGACATATAGATGTTCTTCATCCAAAATAAGAGTCTCCCACTCTTGGTATTCCTACACAAGAGAAAGCAATGGTCGAGATTCTTGATTCTTACAGTGATTGTGCATCATCGACCTCTTTTGAGTCAACATCAACATCTTTTGAAGCAGTATCAACAAATAATGATGTCATAGAACCAGAGAAAATAGTTCATATTCTTGAACAATAGGAACCCATAGCAATATCATGTGTTCATGAAAAGTCATATTCAGTGGCTATGGATAAGAGGATACATTATCAGGGAAAAGGATTAGGTATTGATAATACCTTCACAACGTTGAGGGCAATCTTGTCTACAAAAAACATCAATATATGGGGCACGAAGAATCCTTATGATGAAAATACTGTCAACGCTACAACTAGTCATATCATGAGTTGGAATTGACCCATCATCTCATACACAAATTGGGACCAACGTAAAAAGAAAAGTTCATATCAAATAAAGGAGAATATTATCAAATAAAATGAAGTAGTAAAGAAAAATGGACACGTCAAATACAAATGGATACCAAAGAAAAATAAAGAAAATAATCCCTCTAAAACTCCATTAGTCAAAGAAACTATGGGGAAAAATAAAAAAGGGAAATGTATCCATCATAAGTATCCTCAAATACAAAAGAAGGCTTCTCAAGCAAGGAAAAATGTATATCCAGTGGTTGGTCCTAATTCCCTGAAAACCTCCATCCCCACCCTTCATCGCTCATCTGCCTAAGTTTGGAGAGTCAAAAGTTCCAAACTACTGACCAATCCATATCATATTATTGCATGCATGTCATCGTCCACTCCATTCATGATATCCAATTCTGCATTGACCATGTGTTGGTAGCTACACTTCATCATAAGGATTTCAAAGGCACTTTATCACGATTTGTGCACATAGACAAGGTTAATTTTGGTATCCACATGGCAAATCAAAGTTCTTTAAGGTTGCATTCAAGTGCTTGTATCTTAGTAAAGAAGCTTCTTCAAGCAGGATATCGCTGGCACATTATGACAGTGGCCTCTACATCAGTACCACCAGGCAGTTCAACATGAGGGTAAAATCTTCAAAAAATCAAGAAAATGGTAAAAATAAAAATTGTCCTCCAGTGAAAACCACTACGATGGCGCTTTGGGAAAGTAATATGATGAAAAATTATCAAATAGACATCATGAGTAGAATCAAGCATTTATATGATCCTTCTTAGATAGAAGCATCTCGTCCTTGTCATGATAAATCCAATGTTCCCTTCATCCATCCAATCCATATTTATCCAGATATTCCACTTTATCTTGATCTTGACAAAGATTCGACATATACTTCAACTCTACTCATGGAAAACTCTTGACAATCTCTTTACCATTTTATCTCATGAAGTCGCATAGCCCATATCTAGCATGATAAAACTCTATCAAACTCTTCACATATACATTACCTATCTTGGTTATCCATTGTATTATGAAGAATTGTTAAACACTGGGGGCAGGTTATTGCACTCCTATTTTCAAATAACTCTTGATCCATGTATTTTATCTCACAATGTGACATCGACATCGTGATTTAGGTATTGTTTACCTTAAAATCTTATCGAAAATCCAAAAAACATTCATAAAATCTCATCAAAATCCAAAAACACTAGCCCATGGCACATTTTGATGAGAAGGTGTTCCTTATCAAGCTTTATCTTTTATCAAACATCAATCTAAATGATCCATATAAGTTGAATCTATCTTGCACTTCAATGTCATACCAACTCATTCCAACAAACTTTGTTCCAAACCAAGCTTCAAAATATTGACCACATCCAATCAATCCATCATCATCTTGGGATATCCTTCCCAATCCTTGTGTTGCTTAACACCATCCTTGCATTGTTGTGTATCCTCGACAATTTTATCATCATCAATCCATCAATCAAATCAATCAATCCTAGCTTGGCTTTCAACAAAATCCCAAAACAAATCACTGAAATCATCACATATCCAACACTCGTCAACATCGTGCAAAAAATCCAAAAAAATTTCCAAAATCCTATACAACTAAAATCCAAAAACATTCACAAAATTGTAAAGTCAAAATCCAAAACATCCAAAAACATCAAAATCCTTGAAAAGGTCAAAACATCAAAAATAGTACCCTTGTCAAACTACGAGTCTCTGAGCTTGAACGTAGGCAATGTCATCATTGATGTGCCCTTGAGACACCCTAGGTCAGTCCTTTAGGATTTTTCCATAATAAACTGCAATCCATCAACTGTTCATATCTCATCTTCACTAAGTTGAGTTGGTCAAACTACATGGTCTCTACGTATATAACATAGGCAAGGCTAATTTTTGATCAACCCCCGAGGCCCCTAGGATAGGCATTTTAGGTTAGGTTCTTGGTCGATACTTAGAAAATCCCTAAACATTCAAATATCATAAAAGCCTTAAACATTCAAAATCTCAGAAAACCCCAAAACATTTTGAAAATTTAGAAAACACAAAAATACTGGAAAACATTGAAAAACACTAAAAAACCTCAAATAATCAAAAACTAAAACATTCACATAAACTTTCAAAAATACCAAAAAACAACTTCAAAACATTGACATATTTAGAAAAACCCAAAACCATCCATCCCATTTTTCTTTCACCCATAATAAACCTTCATCCATAATAAATCGATCGACACCTTCAACCCTTGGCAAAACAAGTAGAAAGCAAGTGTCGCAAGTCATAAAGTGAAAACCCAAGTGTCAAAATCTAAAGTCTCTAGATCATAGGTAAACGAGTCAGTGAAGTTTGTATCAACGGATTATCACACACCTCATCCTAAATCAAAACACCTGATCAACATGTCATAGGATGTATCCTTTTTGTGATGGGCATTAGTATCAAAAATCACCTTAGCTATGTTAAAACTGGCAAGAGATATAGATAAGATTGACTGTTTGTCTTTGATCTTTTCTTATGATTTGTCTTATTGACCCATTTTGAGGACCTCTCGATGATGTCTATCAAAACGATTTAGAGAGAAAGGAATGGGGCATCAATTATTATCTTTTGTTTGTTGTGCTTGTGTGCATTCTTGTAAAATAATCTTGGCGCATACTCGCTTAGTTGTGTGTAGGAAAGTTGTTTAGAGTACATTTGTTGAGTATTGTGTATGCTTTGGTGCGATATATTCTAAAGCTTCTAACTTACATTCCAATGAGGTTTTCGTATGTCAAGGTGTGAAAAAGAACTATCCTATCTATTTGCATAGTCAAAGTCCATTACACTAGATACAATGCCATCCTGGTTATCAATACCTTGATGCATCATGTCTATGTGTTATATCAAAAATAAGAAATCAAGGAAAATCTCAATCCCAAGATATGAGAAAATCATCATCATGCATCTCTCATCACCATATCTAATAAAGTCTCAGTGGATCATAGGCTTGTTGTACTTTTGAATCAATCTCAAAATTAGTGGTTAATCCATCCATCTTATTCTTCTTATTCTTCTATCTTTACTAACAATTCTATCCCAGTATCGAATATCTCTGATATATCAAAATATACATGAGGCTACCCATAGTTGATGACTGTCTATACATCCTGAAATCTATCTACATCAATATCTGAGCTAGCACAACAACAATCCCTCTTCTACTGAGGCACTGTGGGGCATCTATATCATCTTCAGCTCAACAATCTAAAACGTTACAACTCTTCAGCTCAAAAGCAACCTGAAATATCAACATCTCAAGCATAAGTCTGATTTTCACCTATTGTGAGCTCAATCGAAACACTTCTTTCTCTGATCGATCTCTCGAGGGGGAAACCAACCATGTTTATATTGATATCAAATCATCTAATGAATTTGTTTCCTAGCCTTGCTAGAAAATCTTGATCACTTTATCAAACCAATCATCATTGGGATATATCTTTCCTACCAATCCTTGTGTTATTCAACACAATCCTTGCATTGTTGTGAATCCTCAACAATGTTATCAATCAATCAATCAATCAACTTTAGTTTGGCTATCAACATCTTAAATAGATCATTGATATCCATTTCCGCATCATCATCAACATCAAAATCAACATCAATCTTTGAACCAATGCAACGAGTACTTTGCTTCAAAGAGGGGGAAAATATAGACACCTAAGAATGTCTCGATGGATCACATTGGCTAACTAACATCATTTCGTCCTAAAAACCATCCTCTTTTTGCTTAATTGATTAAATTAGCCTAGCTATTTAATTAATTGCATCATTTTCATCCATTAATCTAATTAATTTAATTAAATTAATTCATCCCCTTTCATGTTAACATTTCATCCTATTAAATTAAATACATCAAGTTATTTAATTTAAAATCCCTAAATCTTCTTATTTAATTAAATAACGTCATCACCTTTTCCCCTTTTCATTAAATCACTTAGTTTAATGAATATCATCTTAAATATTCTAAATCCTCTAATTGCATAATTAACATTGTTTAATTATCAATTATTAATTTAATTTAATCCCCCCCACTTGCAAGGGAATATTCCTCCTTTGGACATTCCTCCAAAAAGAATATAGAATATTCCTCCCCCTTTTGCACAATTAAACTTTATTTTAATTTGCTAAATTATCCTTTTTCTCACCCATGAGATTTGGAATATTCTCTCATCATTTGAAAAAGGGAATATTCTTACTTAGCTTCATATGCAAGTTAACTCAAAACTTCTTGTGCAAGTTAACTTGTGACCTCTTGTGTAGGTCAAAAGTGTGTTTGTTTGAAGGAATATTAACCCTTGATTAAAATCTCATCTTTCATTCGCATCTGTTGATGACAATCCATGATCCATGCCTCCAACTTCTTTCATCCTTGACCATTGATTAGCCTTTTTTATCTCAACCCTCAATTTCTCATTTGCTCTCCTATAAATAGGTCACTATTTAGAGACAAATGATCCATCTTTTAACAGCAAACTTATGTTGTTAAAATCATTTTCACTTGCACTCACATTTAACATAATTTTAGCTTTATTTACTTGCATATTAGCTTAGCTTCCATTAATGGCTTCTATGATAATATAGATGCATACATTTAGCTTATTTGTTAATTAGGATTTTAATCTTTTTAAGCTTGCATACATTTAGAGTAGATTTGCATACACCAATATTGATCATCTTAGCATAAATCATGTTAAAATAGCTTGCATCATGTTTTCATACACATCTATCAATTGGTTTCATCAGTTTTTTTCAATAAAATTGATTGAAACAAGTTCATTATCCAAAGGATTGGGAAAGGGTCACCATTCCACATCAATGCGACACCACTCCCCCAATAGGATAAGTTTCAATGTCTTAGATTAGAGGTTTGTCAAGATTTCATTATTTAGAATGTCATTTTTAATGGCTTCTTTGTCTTTGTTTACAGTGAATGATCTTATTCGGATTGATGTTTAGTGGGTTAACTATGCCTCAAATTCATATGGATCGGGTGTAGTTAACCTATACTATCATTGGTCACAAATGTCACTAGGTGTATTAAAGCAATGACTTCAAACAAAGCAAGGATACTTGTAACATGAAATCCCAAACTTGTGAAGGTCCCTAACAATGTGCTACCATGATTCCACACCCTTCCATTGACAAAGAGTGTAAGGATCATTCAAAGCAACAAAGACCCGAGGGTTTTTAAAACAATTTGCACACCATTTCAAGCATATTGTCATTAAGAACTCCTTCCAAGCTAAGAATTAAACACCCTCCTTTTTCCAACATGTGGGCAGCATTAGGACATAGATCCACCAATTTGCATGGGTTTTAATTGGTGGAAACTCTGACCATCAAATTAATTTGTTTGTTGGAAACCCTAGGCAGGGTTTTGACCTATAGTCACCAAAACTGCAATATCTCACATAAAATGTGATGAAAATCTCAAACAAAAATCATTTGAAAGCTAAGACCATCCTTCAACTTCTCCAAGTGGTTTTAAGACCACACCTATCCATAATAGTCTGTACCACGTGAATTACAGTCATTGTGCATAGAAAAATGCAATTAGAATGTGGCAAAATAGAGTTTCTTGCATTCCAACTTCATCCAACCTCTGAGGTCGACGTTACAAGGCATATTTAACATTTCCCCATCAATCCCAATTGAAAAAACTGACCTCTAACTCCTTGTTAACACAAATGATCACATTTACAACTTTTGACAATATTTTGCAACTTTTGCAACTTGACTCCAAAACATTACATAATGGATTTAAATGACTCCAGATAACTCCAAATGGTCTCAAATGACCTTATTGACCCCAATGAAACCAAAAAAACAAAGTTTATCACCATTTGCAACAATTTTCCCCAACGGGTGTATCAGGGTGCCCTTGCACCATTTGATCTCCCTTATCTCCTCAACTACCTAAATACTTGTAACTGTTTTCTCCAGTCCCCTAGATAGGTGGATGATTGGTCAAATTGTCTCCTAGATATTTTCATCCAACTGTCCAAGTCATCTAATTAGTTCTAAATGCTCCCCAACAGCTCTTTACTTCATTAAACTAACATGTGCATGACAATAGGGCATGTGATAGAGTTTGAAATTATCAAGACTCTCTTAGAAGGCATGCAAGAAGTTCTAGGATTATAATTTGATACATATGCCACATGCTTGAAACTTATTTATCCTACCTTATATAAAAACTTTCATAATTCACTTATGCTTGATAAACACCTTAATGATTCTTGACTCCTTAAAAAAAATGTCACTCAAACACTGTCATGTTTTTTCTTTGTCCCTTTAGTTCATAAGATTATAGTTTTTCTTTGTTAATCATGCACTATTCTCCAAAGACCTGCCCTTTAGCAACGTCTACCATTTTAGGGGTATTTGACTGAGTCTATATGATTGAATCTTGGATTTTCATTAATATGTTCAAGCTTTTATTCTCGTATCCTCAGATCATTGTCATCAGCTCAAAGTTGTCCTCTTGACTTCTTTACTTGAAGACCTATGAGCTATGTACCATCCTTCACAAAGAGTCTCTTTACTTTCTTACATGGTCATATCATTTCAAAACATTCATGTGATTTTCCTATGAGCTTTTAGATTTTTAATAAGACCTTACCACTTAGAGAATGAGAGGATTGTGTTTTAAGTGTTATGAGGACAATCATGGGATCATCCACTTTCATATGTCACATTTTATTATCACACTATTTGATGTTATCCTCTGTAGGTCTATACCTCATGATCCCTATCTTTGAAGTGCAGTTGCTTTACACTCATCAATGTGAAGGTGTGTGTTGCAACAAAATGGTTTTTTTCTTGCATTATCATAACATCTCTTGGACTATTTTCTTCTTTACATTATTCACTTCCAAACACAAAACTATGCTTATCTTTTCCCTTTAATAATTTCCTTCTTTCAGTTTGTATTGAAATTCATAGCATCTATTGGTCTCCTTATACACTATCAACTAGGGTTTCTCTTTTTAACCTTGACAGTGAGATATGAGAGAAACAATGTATTTAGGACAAGGTAAAAATCCCACAACCAGTGCTTATCACAACAATCTTCTATACAGTTGCATATTGTGATACATTCTTCTCAAATTGTAGAGGCTCTTCAATCATCCTTTGTCATCTCACTTGTCAACAACCTTCACAATATTGTCTTCTCTATATTTGTGGCAATCCTAAAAAATCTATCATGTGCATATCTTCTAGACTGTCACCTTTTTATCCTCACTGTCATCAACACTTTTTAACTAGGACTTTGAAGCTACCCTTTCGTTTATTCCCATTCACTTGAGTCTTCATGTACTACACAGACCTTGAGAAGGTCTTCATGCATAATCCTCTATGAGCATGGCCACTACCCTTGCAAGGGTTTCATGTAACCTACTCTACCTTTTGTTTTTACCACTATCCTTTGCTCTTTATCTACAGTCTATCCAACCTTCCACTATCATAAATCATGCATGTTGAACTATCATTTTAATCTCTATCAATTCTCTACACACAACCCTCTGCAAGTTTGAGAGATATGAGGGTACTTCGAGATTGTCTCCTATCCCACATTGTTGACTATAAGCTTGGGTATTGTCTCTCTATATGGTCGTTCATGACCATGTTCTTTGTGAAAAAAAATGATACTTCACACACCTCACCATCTCCTATTCTCACAGTATATGGGTCTTTTAAAGCTCTTTTAGATCAATTTTGAATGATTCTCTTCTATTGTTGTCTTCTAGAAAACTCAAACCTGCCTCTAGGACATGTTTCTTTAGATGATCATTATCGCCTGCCACTTTTTACTTTTCTGATCTCCAAACTATCCTTTGATGACTCTTTTATAGTTTGTCTACTCTTTTGTGAGAAAAGTAGATACTCTACTACCAAATTGATAACATGATCTTAAGGCCTCTCATAATTCTTATCATGAGGATGTAGTTCTCTTTGCACTATCCATTTTTTGAAAACTATTCCATTATAGTCCTCCCATGGATTGTCACACACATAATTTGTGTACTTGGTCTATGTTTTCTTATACAATATCCCTTGATACCTTATATAATTTCACACCCAACTGCCACTATTGACTAATACCCTATCTCATGCCCTTATGTCATAACAAATTTGGAGATATACATACACTACCTTTATGACATTCAAACATGACATTAACTTGTTATTTCTATTGAATTTTGACCACATGTTGTCCCTCCAATGATTTATTCTTGACCTATCTCAGCTTGAAGGTCATTGTCCTTTTGTGTATGTTCTTTCTTAGAGTAGCTTTGAGTTACCCATGTATTATCATTCACTTGTTTTAGTACTATCTATTACCTTTTGATAGTCCCCTTGATTCTTTGCCATTGCCATTGGATTTTGTTATTGTGCATTACACTAGGTGTATTTCCCATTATTCATCCTATCATATGAATTCCAAGGGTATAACACTATCTTCAAAATCCTTCACTTTGAGCATGTAAATTTCCTTAATGCCTAGGAAAATTTCTATACCCTTCCCTGCCACTTAGATTGTGCTATATGCCTTTGAATGTCATCTAGGTTCTTTTGAATTAGGACCTTCAAACTTGATAGTTCACAAGTTAGCATTTCCAAGGTTTCAATAGGGGCTTATAATCCTTGAAATATTAGGAGTCATATAAACTCCATCTCATGCATTGAAACCTCCTCTTGTCTCAGACTTGCCTAAGGTCTACCCTTTCAAAAGGGTCCTATTCATGTTCTCCAAACCCTATCATGTTGTCTTTTGTGATCTTTTCTCACTCAACTATTTTGAGATGACTGTCTCTTTCATATAATCACTAGATTGTGCATGCTACCCATTGTCATGTATAGTAATGTAGAATTTCACCTTCATATGGATCATCCTTCCTTTGGTTATCAATATTTACTCTTCCTTTGGTCTTAGCATTCGTATCCTTGTGATTGCATTTGATATATTCATTCTTACTGTCACTTGAACTACCCCATCAACAGTCACCTTGAAGGAGATTTCTCCATCCATAGGTCGCTTCTTATGGTATGTGCACTATAATAGTCATGTTTGTCATTCGAGCATTAAGAACCTTGAAGTGTTCACCATATTTTGATAATTTTAGATTGTCATTAAACCTTTTGAAGAGACATATGCACTATCATATTTTATGCTTCCTTAGGGATGACAACTTTGATGCAATCATGACATAAGAGTTCATTATTTATGATCTATATCATAGTTGTCCTAAGTTTTAGACTATCATCTTTTGCTAGTTTATGAAGATTTAAACAATGCCTTAGCACCACCATTCATAAATATCTTCATTGTTTCTTGACTATGTACCTATGATTGATTTTGATTGTGGTATCACTTGTCAAGATTTTGTATCATTTTCATACATCATCCCTTATTGGTTGTCACATTTATGGGACTACATCCTCAACCGTGCTATCTTGATGGCTGATTCCTTCTTCTCAACTATCATGAAGTTCTTTGTCAATGTATTCATATTTAGTCACCCCTTGTAGACTACCTTTTGTCTATCTCTTCAACTGGCATGGTCGTCTTAACATCCATTAGTCTAAATACCTAGGGTTATGACTATGATGCCTTTAAATTAGTGGTATGTGTTTCCAAATACTTTCTCATGATTATTATACTTTCTTCACATGAGTGTCATGATTGAATTTTTCCTCACTTTCATGGCTCTTCCCTTTGCATGAGGATCTTCCAATATCTACTAGCCTTGACCTATAAAGTTTGAAACTCACCATACCTATCCTTTCATGGTGATACTACTTGTCCAACAAGTGACTTCATTATTCAAAAGTGCATCTTGGGCTTATTTTCCCTTTATTTAGTAGGGAATTTCTCTGTGATGCTCAACTTTAACAATATGGTTGGTTCTACCAATCTAAAAATGTGCAGGTAATGTTTGCCCCAAATATGAGGATAGGATATTACTTTTCTATGTATTCCTGACTTTATAAAGCTTAATTACAAGTTGCAACATACACATTGGAATATGCACCCAAATTGAAATATCTATTATGAAAGTCCATTTCATATCACTAACCTCTAATATAAAAAAAAACAAACCCCAAAGGTTATTATAGTTCTAATCTTACTAAACATTAAGGCCCAGTGAACACCATTGTGCTTCATTTTTAATCTCCCCCATGTTGCATGATATAGATTTTTTCTTCCTTCCAAAATTATCAAAATAAAATTTATATGTAACTCCACACACATATGACTTTGAGTAAACATATAACATAATATGTAGGAGTTTGAGAGTTATTTGGTGTGCCTATCAAGATGAGGAGACAATAATGAAATGTCTACAACATGGTGGAGTTGATGGGTGCTTTAAAACTTCCAACTTCCACGTGTTATGCCAAGTCTTCTCCATGATATCTAAAACATGGGTGAGACTTGCAACATGTCATCTTCTTCTCCTTAATCCTTTGTAGCTTGGGAAAATCTCGAGAAACCAAGTGTTGTTTCCACTTATTTTTTCTTGCATGGGTTAGAAACAATGATCTCGATGACTTATGCAATAATATCAACAAACTTGATAACTTTTGTAATGTTCATTAAGTTCCCTAGACTCTATTATAGCCTACTAAAGCTATGTGGAGCTAAAAAACATAACCAAGAAACCCTAAGACCCAATCAACTTAGGAAAAAAAAAACCTTTTAACTTCCCTCTAAAAATGCACATAACTTTTGGACAATTTTTTACCATTTTTAAGATTTTGAAAACTCTATTAAATGTGAATACCCTTCTCTTCTTGGTATTGAATGCAACAAATCTTCTTTTCCTTAATCCTTTGTGTTGCATTTAACTAGTGAAACCCCTTTTAGCTCTTTCTAATGACTATTTAGTCAAGGTATGCAAAAAATGTCAACATCTTTGGTGAACTCTTAGGGTGTTTTTCCTACTAAAAATTAAAGGACCAACTATCTTAGACCAGCCATTGGGAAAAAGATTCAAGGATACCTTACACAAAACTTCTAACTAAAGAACCTAAACAACCAGATGTCAAGACCTCGAAACTTCTAACTAAAGAACCTAAACAAAACCAAAACTTGCAATCCCTAATAGAAAAGAAAATTGTGCATCAACACTTAGAGGAAAGGTACCTAAACAATTGTGCAAAAACACTTATTAGCAAATAAGAATGTATCCTAGTATGTACAAATAACTAATCCATACTTCAAAAAAATGTTTAAGGTGGATCCCATTGACTGGGATTGGTGTTTCTCCTCAATCCAACTTAGACATTGGAAAGCATTATGTTGTTTGCACTCAAAAATTATACACGACCCACTCCAAAGTGTGTCAAAATTAGAATATTTTCCAGGCTTTATAAACCACACAGTAAAAAAGCTCCCACTATAGTAAAAAACCTTCAGCATTTAAAGGAAAGGTTTTCTCTCGATGCAAAACCATCAGTTTTGACATCATGTTGATTTACAAGGTGAAATTATTGCAATGAAATCTTTTAAAAGTGTATGCGAATATGATTTTTTTTTCAAAAAGGTTACTATATAAACAAAATCCTGTGATTGCAATATCAACAATAAGATCTAAATCAATAAACCATAGATAATACATGATTTCTATGGAGAAACCCTTTCATTAATAAATTGCACACAAGAAAGAGGACAAATATGCATTAATCTTTAAAGGGGAGATACATCCACACATTGACACTCTAATCTCTTATAGCACTATGGTAGCACTTGTGTACTTATAAAATAATTTTATAAACCACTATCTCATGCTCTCAATATATAGGCACAAAAATAAGACAAAACCATAAATGGTTTACCAAAATAATGAATACCAAAACTATGTTATCATTTAAAAACCCCATGTCCACCTTAGAGAGCATCTCACGAGAATAATAAAACCATAAATAACTTCACATGGCATCACATGGCATCACATGGGTGCAATCAATTGGCCCTTTGAATGGAAACTGTAATCACAAAAGCATCTTATGTGTCATAACCCCTAAAGGGTCAACCTCCAAAGTTCAGTGCTCCAAAATGAATTATTCAACACATGTGGGACATATCTTGTCATTCAAGATTCCCACTCCTTAATCCTAGTGCCTAGAATTGGTAAAATGCATTTAGTGATAAAAAAAAATTCAACTGTAATCACCATGTTGTGCTTGACCTTCTTCATGTATACATATGACAACTAATATCAAGATTTTGAGAGAATCTACATTACAAATTAATTTCCAAGTTCACCCTAGGCATCTAAAGGCACTTTCCAAGAGTGTTAGAGATACATGAATAATGCATATGATTGCAAGGTAAATGGAACCTTAAGCCTAACAATCACAAACCAAAAAAATATAATCTAGACCACTGTAAACCATTTTATTTGCAAGAACTCAAAAAGTACAAATCCAACAAAACAAAAGAGAGGACTCTACACATCCCCTCATGGTTGAAATTCATTGACTCAACCTCCTTGTTCATAATTATTGGCCTTCTAAGGTCTCAAACAATCTCCCTCACTAGTTTTCTTGTCATTGGGCCAACCTTTACATGCTCAACATTTGTTGTATGACCTTGTTGCAACCCTCGATGTGTTGAACACTAATTGTGCAATATGGTTATAGCCTTCTAAGACTTAATTATTATTATCCTAACACATTGACAAGCCACTACTACACTTGAAAACTCATCAAATTATCTTGTTACAACCCTACACACTTTGCACACTCGTTGCCTTAACAAAGTTGCAACCTTTCTAAGGTTTGTTCATTGTCTAATCATTGTTGCAACCCTCTATAGATAGCCCATGTATCATTCCTATATCATTTTAGTATATTCCTACAAACAAACATAATATGACATCCTTTATCACATTAGAAAACATTGTTACACATTTCTTAAACACTAGAAACATTTCAAGACCACATTTCAAAATAATTCAACAACTAAACAAGCTATGACATTCAACAATATGCGTTTCAAACAAAGCAAATAAACTCAACTTGCAACATTAGTAGAGTTGACAACTTTAACAAGACAATATTCCAAGTTAATTATTATTTGAGTTTATTTGCTAATACATGCAATAATTTAGATTAATTGACATAAATTAATTACTTAATTATTATTACATGTATTAACTTAAAAATACTTTTATATAGATATGTTTAATTCCCCTATTATAATAACTAACAACTATCTATTATAATATGATATTGTTTATATTTCCTAATATAATATATATAATTATTTAATTAAAATCTATATTTTTATTACTAAATTATTTAACTTATTCTAGTTTTATCAATTTTAAATTGTAAGTTTAATATTATTAAATATAATTTATTTACTTTTGTACAATAATAAATTTGTTCTCGAATAATTTATATTATCACATCCTTTTAAAAGTAAAGTAATTTTGTCAAAATTTATTAATCACTACATAACTTTATAAAATATCTAACTTAATTTATATAAACAATCATTTGCTCTATTTGTAATTTTGAATTTGTCAATATTTAATTTATTCTTAAATTTGTTCAAAATGACAGGTGACTATTGTTTAGGTACCTAGTCATATCACCGATTCCAAGAATCCTTTTTAAAGACGTATCCAACTTGAATCAAATCCATGAATACAGACAAATACAATGTAAGGAATTACTTTTTGGTAAAAAGTGAGCTTCAAATGTCATATGAACTAAGACAAATACAATGTAGATGCCTAGCTTTTAAAAGAGATTTTGTTTGTAATCAATCTTTAACAAGAAGCGATTCAATGTACAAAGAATCTTACATGTGCAACTGTACCTTTTCCGACTTTGCTTCTGTAAGGTAATTTTCTTTGACCCGACCAATTTGTCATGCATGTTCAGAATTGTGGAATTTTTTACAAGTTGCAACTACACCTATTTAGATTCTCACGTGGGCGTCAGTTTTGAATCAGTAGAACGTTCCCGTAGTCCTTGGAGATTCTGCATGGTTCTTATTAAACTTGTAGGAATTCCAAAATGGAGAGTGAAACATAGTAGACAAGTTTTCTTCCACGTAAACTCTGCTAAAGCTTCTTACGGGAATATCATGCTGAGGACACGGATTCTCCCATCTGGGTTGGGTTCAAGTCGGACTGTAGCAACCTTCAGAAGTTCAAAACCATCTGGTTATTGCAGATTTCATTTGGGTTCTCTTTCAAAATATTCGACATCAACTCCTTTGCATTGCAGGAAACGCTGTTGTCCATTGCTTAATACAAATGGCATATTACACAGTTCACCAACCCAGCTGTCAATCAAAGCTATATCAAATGACATGGCTATGAAGATTGATATAGGGGAAGGAGAGTCTATAAGAAATTTCGGAGTTTCAGGGAGTTTCTTGACTGCAGTGGGATTAATAATGGGCACTGCAGTTGGCCCAGGAATATTGGGTTTACCTGCAGCAACACTAAATGCTGGTACCCTGCCATCAACTATGACCATTTTGGGGTCATGGGTGTATGCTATTTCATCCATCTTGCTTGTTGCAGAGCTTTCTTGTGGTGTTATGGAAGACAAAGGGCTGGAAGAGGTGAGTTTTACTGGCCTAGCAAACCATACACTGGGAGACAATATGGGAGTTCTTGTTGCAGTGGTTTATGCAATTTTGAACTATGCTCTTTTGGTTGCTTGCATTGCTGGCCTGGGTTCCCTTGTTCAGACATGGATGCCCTTTTTGTCCTCTTTCGTGGCTTGTGCTGTTTTTCCTGTCATAGTTGGGGGGATTGTAGTATTAACATCTTTTAATTTAATTGATGGTGTGAATAAGGTTTTGTGTGCTCTAATGGTAGCATCCATTTCTGCACTTGTGGGAGTGGTGGTAGTTGTAAGGAGGCACTGTATATGGGATTCTTTGAATCATGCAGTGTGGGTGCCGGGAGTACTTTTGCCTGCTGTCCCGGTAACTGTGCTCACACTGGGGTTTCATGTGATAACTCCTTTTATATGTAAGATTGTAGGAAGAAAACCTCGGGATGCCCTTAAGGCTATTAGTTATGGCGGGGTTGTGCCTCTTGCAATGGTCTTAGTATGGAATGCAGTTGTTTTAGGCCTTGCTCAGTCGAGCATCTATTCTAAGGCATTGGATCCAATAAAACTTTTGCTGTCTCTGAATTCCTCTGCTGGACCTGCAGTGCAAGCATTTGCCTTTTCAGCCCTCACAACAACACTGATTAGTTATGCCCTCAGTTTTCCTAAACAGTTGTATGATACTCTATGCTTGATCAAGATGGTTGCCCGAAAGCATTCTAAAACATATCTCGGGAAGTTTCCTAACAAAATGGAATCAGAAAAAATAGTGAGAAATTGCAATGGAGCTGGAAAGGTTGCACGAAAAGCCTGCACAAACAATGGAAGTGGTAGAGAGACTAGCTTGGATGACCTGTTGGATGGTCATGAACCTGGTAGAATGGGCTTCTGTGGACAACAAGAAATAGCTTTGCAAGATTCTTTTAGTAGTGGGTATAGAATGAAAACATCTGCTAACAAGGAGCTGAATTGGGCCAAACGTGATGAAAATATGTTTAACAGAGGTACCTATGAAGAGGATAACAACAATATTTTTAGAAAATCCTCTGGTAAGAGCCTGAGAAAAAGGTTGACACTATCTGACATAAAAAGTGGCAGCAGTGGAAGTAAAAATGAGACTTTGTCCACTGAAACATTACACTTGTCAAGTCTCAATCATTCAAAATCAGGAGAAGCCTTGATGGTATATCTTGTTTTAGGTCCTCCTGTTCTCATTTCAACGTTTTTCCCCAAGGCTTTTGCAGCAGCCCTTGATTTTGCAGGGGTATATGCCAACTGTTTCTTGTTTGGCATCTTACCTCCATTGATGACATGGATCTATCGCTATAATAATGTGAAAAGGTATGTTCTGAACCACTTTATGCATATATGGATATGGCTTGGTAAACATTCTTGAATGGATGATAGGAGTGTTATCACCTTCCTGTTGATTTTAACTGTAAGCTGTTTTATGAGTTTTAACTTTTATCAACTTCTGTGTCACTTGTCATTAGTGTTTTGAATCCAAGACAATGTTTCTTATGCTTCTTTAATAGTAACGTGTTGCAGGGAGTGATAAATAAAAGGCCTTGCAGCCCAATTTTGTCATCTACAACTGCAGGAATTCTATTCTTGGTCTTCAAAATTACATGAGATGGTTAGATGATGAATCATCGCAATTTTTTAATAAATGTAGTTGTCATATTCTTATTCTTTTTTCTTAAAAGAAAAAACAAATTCACCTAAGGAATAGGTAATAAACTCTAATTGAAAATTGCCCATATTTAGTCCCCATCAAGGTCTACTTTTTTATTTTCCATTCAACCTGTTAGCATGCTGTTTAAATTGGTAAGTTGAGGACTGTATTGTATCAACTATCTGTCAGAAGCTACCTGCTGCAATAAGATATTTTTGCCCATATTTTTAATTTAATTTTTGGTTCTTCAGTGAAGCCTAAACCTTATACATTAATCTTGAAAGGCTATGGTGTAGCTTGAAACCAGGTCCAATATTTGATATCATGTGAGGAAAGTATGCAAGAGTGCAGGTAAGATTCATATGGCAAAGCCTAAAGTCTTAAGTGTCCATGGAACCAAATCCCAGATATTTTACATTCCACCAAATTGCTCTTTCTTGGTCATGGTGCGGTAGAAACAATACAATCCATGCAAGAGACAGGAATCCAATTCTTAATTTTAATGAACAGTGCTCATTCTTGAACTAAATACTGATCTGCTGCACAGAGGATGAGCGTAATTGTCACAGTAGGAAGTAGACAGAAATTAACAATTAAATGGGTCTGCAATCTTCACAAGAGTTTGAATTCAAGCCTAAAAATTGATAATTAACAAAGATTCTGAACGGCATTTTCATTTTTCTCTCGTGTCATTGTATCCACTTTCTTGAAACAAAGCCATTGCTTCATTTTATTTTTAAATTCGGTCTCATCATGCATGTCTAATGTGATCGGTTCCTGTTAATTTGTTTCTATGCTCTATTAGACCCACCTCATTGGCTCCTGTAAACCTGTTTCTATCTATATTGTTTTTAAGTAGGTTCTCCCAACATAATCACGTCCCTTGTTCACTGACATGAAGTATGTTATGCTTACCAAATGTTTACATTTAAATCATCATTTCTCTAGCTTCTTTGCTTCAAATTTGAATATAGTCCAAGCGATTCTGGTGTAATGATAAAGTGGTGCTCTTGTAGAGAGATATTAAGTTCAAAATTTGGTATTGCAATAAGAAGACTCAATTCGGTGGGCATGCCTATATAATAAGTTATAACATGTTCAAGACTAGGTCCTCTAAATCTCTAAAAGCATTCATGATCTGGAGCTGTCCCAGTTATCCTTAACAAAAAGGACTAAGCTAAATTCTATGCCATTCACAACAATTTAGTGATGACAGAGAAATTACCATGATGATGACCTTCATAGCCAATAATCATTTCTATGTTAGATGGTACACTCTCCAGCTTCTCAGCAGCTGGAACATGTGTGTTCAAAATTTATCCAACTAAAATGGAAAAGAAGAATAAACCAAATACCTGTGGGTAAAATTTCCATGTTGTTCAACAGCTGGAGTTTATTGATTTAGTTTCTTTATATATTGTTGGTTGTATGTCTTTGCAGGGAGAAATTCTACAACTGTCTTCTGGATATGATATTCACTCTTAAACATGACCATATTCTCATTGATAACATGTTTTTATTCACATATAGATTGGTTTCTTGTTTTAATATCATTTTTAAAGCTGAATCAAAGCATCATTACTAACAAAATAGTTTTGAACTTGCAGGGACAAATATATGGGCAAAAAAAGAGTTGTTTTAGTTCCTGGAGGAAAAGGAACACTAACAGTGCTCTTTGCTACTGCGATTTTCCTTGGATTCAGGCTGCCAAGTTAGATCAACATGTTAACAGTAACATGGTGATTGAATTAAAAATTCATTTTGGAAAATCTTTATAATTAATTTTTTTTCAAAATTGAATTTTGATCAAATGTGGCCATGGAATTTTATAATTACTGAGGCAATATAATTCCATCCCACACAGAAGTTAAAAATCTTGTACTATCTGTCATAATGAAAAATTTATTCTGCCTCGTGTCATTTCTTTGCTAATTTACAACCATTCTCCTCTTCATGAAGTACCACTGTTTTGTTGACATGGTTGGACAACCATACTAGCATTTTCATGTTTGATTTCTAAAATTTAAAAACAAATGAATTCATGACAACCTTAGACTTATTTGGACTTAATGAGAATTAAATTGGAAAATCCAATAGTCGTATATGCATTCATCTCCCCTCCCACCTGGCTCCATAGAATAGAGCAGGCAATTAATCTATGTTAAACAATTTTTGTCTTTTCAAGGAGATAATATTATAGTTCTTTGATACACGTACTTCATATTTTTATATATAAATTTAATATTTGTGTCTACTTTCTACTTTTAAAAATGTATCAGGTAATTGTCTTGTGCTAGAGTAGTTAGAACAGGCTGTAGGCATAAATAGTTTAGTTGACTAACATCACAGGATAGGCACAAATATTTATAGCCTCGTCGGCTAAGCACTACATATCTATTGTCTTTTGATTAAGTCATTCTATTAATGATTGACAAGGCTGTAAATAGAATGACTTAATCAAAAGACAATAGATATGTAAATAGAATGACTTAATCAAAAGACAATAGATATGTAGTGCTTAGCCGACGAGGCTATAAATATTTGTGCCTATCAACCATTCAGTAGCATGTCAAGGTGTTGTTTCCAGTCTCTATAATATCCAAAACAATGGTTAAGAAAAATGGTATTCTACCATTCAATTTTGCTTGTCTTTCTTCTTTTACATACAATTGAAGGGAAGTAAGGTATTAGTGAATGGTGCCAGTACTGCTACCACTGCTGCTGCTGCCACTGCCGAGCTCTTCTATAAAAAGTTAGTCTTCATGGATGCAAATATGACCTTACAAATTCTCAAACAATAATTTCTCTGGATTCATACCCCACCAGTATGCAAATAGTGAAGTTGAAGTATCTTGAGTTATACAAAAATTGCTTGTAAGGTTGAATTCCAATTACACAGTGCATGCACAGATCTCTAGCCACTCAGATTAGACAATAACTTATGAGCGGAAGCATTGTGCCAGAGCTGAGTTCCTTGCGAATCTTGAAAGAGTCGCACTCCGTTCAAATAATTTGAGAGGTATAATCCCACCATAGTTGGCAAATTGGTTTGTACTTAAATCCATAGATGAAGCTTTGAATAATCTGACTGGCCCCATACCCCCTAAATTCAGTGTTCTCAGTAATTTAAGGATAGTGAATCTAGAAAATAATCAGATTTAGGGGGGAATTCCCTAGTCTTTATAAGTAACTGCACGAAATTGAGTGTCTTATGGCTATATAGGAATATGCATGAGGGACAGATTCCATCCAATATTCTAACAGCATCAAGCAGATTATCATTAGAGTATTTGTATCTGGTTACAACAAACTCAGCAGTAGCATACTGACAAAGATAGGAAAATTATGGAGACTGAGGAATTGTGAATTGAACAGCACTACCAACATCATGGGTGTTATTCCTGTGGCGCTTCAAAATTATCTTAAGGTGTTGGATTCATCTTTGAATTCCTTGTATTGCAACTTTCCTGCAAAATTGGGTTTATTTCTCTCTTGCAAGAACTATGGCTCGGCAATGTCATCTTCTCTCATGAGCTGCACTAAATTGAGAAGTTTGTTTGTGCCTTGCAATAAGCTTGTAGTGCCAATCCCAGAAGATATGGTAAGCTGACCAATTTGCAAATGATGTCTATGATGGTGAATCAGCTTAGCAGTAGCATCCCAAAATCTATAGGAAATTGTTCTGTACTATTGTTCTTATCACACCATGTAATCAGTTAGTGCAGTGATACAGCAAGGATTGGGGATGCTGATTCAGCTGCAAGTGCTTGAGCTGGGTACACACCACTTCCATGGAAATAAGTTTCCTATTATCATAAATTATACAGAATTACAGGCCCTTGGTCTACAAGATAATGTGTTCTCAGGATCCATTCCAGCAATGTTTTATCTCAAGAATTCAAATCTACAAGATTTTTTTAATTTTTTAAATTTATCTAAGTTATGGTACATTTTGGTACGGCTGTATTATATATATGCAAAAAATTTTAAAAATATACAGAATTGTAAATACATTTGATAGTGTGATACTTCATCATTGGTCAATGGTAGTGATAAAGATATTTCAATATTATGGTTTTTGGTTTTGTTTTGCATTAAAAAAAAGTGGTTTTTTAATCAAATTTTGTACCTGCGATGCATTGGCACCTGCAGGAGCGCCCAGGGAGCTCCTCGGTCACCCAGGGTTCCCTGTGGATACGTGTATCACGTACCCACAGGGAATCTGGGTTGCTCCTGTCACTGCTCCCACTCCCAGAGCATTTCAGAGCGGGCATGGGAGGGGTTCTTAAAGAGCCTGATAACTTAGATATTAATGAATCAGCTCACTGGTGGGATCCCAAAGTCTGAGCAAGACAAGTTGATCAGTTGGATCTGGCTGTGGTGCACCAGGCATAATCCAGTGGAGACCAACCATCAAAGTGTTGAAGGGCCTGCTTGAAAGGATCGTTTATGGCATGACATATGGCAATTTAGAAGAGCATACATTGGTGCAAATTCTGTCGACCACAGGCAATGGAGCAGGCCATCAAAATACTGCACCAACTTCCTCCAATGATAATGCAAAAAGAGTTAAATGTACAGGTTACGACAAGCTATAAAACTTCCTATCATGACAAATGTTTATAACAAAATAAAATAAAACCTAAGCAATTTCAAAACTCAACATAGTGAGAAACTTGGTACCCTATGCTAGAAATTTTCTTTTATCTTATTTTATGTCGACTTTTATATTATTACTTTTAGCTATGAAAAGGAATCAGTAGTGAGTCCAATACTTATGATTTGTCAGAAAGTAAACCACTGTTTCTTGTTTAAATAAAAGTGCACCGGTTGTGATCTGTTACATAATGTTGTTGATTCCAAGCCTTTTCGGCTCTCTAATGTGTTTGTTACATTGTCAGTGGATGTGTGGGAAACAATTCGTCAGAAAGAAAACAAACTTCAAGGAAAACAAATAATATCATTCAAATGTGAAGATAATTTACAAATTGCAAAATTGTTGGTCTAAACATCTCTAAAATCAAATCTAGAAAATGAGTTGTACATGAAATGAATATTGCATTACAAACTGTAAATTAAAATATAGAGAGTTCGATGCTAAGTACAAAATGATTCAGAGAGAGACAGAACTGAAAAAATCAAGCTCCCCTGTTACAATGAACCTAAATGATATATAGCTTGGGTAGTAAAGCGTACAAATGTAGAAATTGGAGAAAATGAAACAAGTGTGGAGCTGCCAATGAAGTGATAAACCCCAATTTCTTCACTGCAAGCTAGAGCATGACTTAATAAAAAGCTAAATAAAAATATATAATTACCACTGAGCTCTGCTTTTCTGGTTCGTCAATACCATGGCACTATGCATGTTGAACACAATGTTTGCTCAAACTACCATAAAGTAACCTGAAATTAAAAGATTCTAAGTATTAGCCAAATTATACGAAACTTGATGAAATTTAAAATTTAGTAGAGATCTAGAGGAAAATTAACATATCAAATGACAACCAACTTGCAGAATGAACAATAAATGTAAAAAATTGTTGTGCAACAATACCTCGTGTCCAAAACTTCCCCACACCAATACATCAACGTCGTATTCGTTGGAGAAACCCGGCATCTCCAACTACATCCTTTGTCTCTAGAAACACCTGCAATGGCAGCAAAAATGCTTCAACCACACACCAAGTAGTTGAAGGACACGCCAAACTACGAAAATTTAAATTACCCAACATGCACCCTACAATTGAAGCGAACATCAGAGGATGAAAATTATTGTCCACAAGAACACAAAAAGCTTAATAAAATTTTGCACAATTCCCCTACAGACATCCACTGCACTCTATGGCAATACAAAGGCCATGCCATGTCTGCTGTTGTCACGAAGGTGACACGTCATGGCTAGGGCACATCAATCCTGCAGCTCGAGGATAAATGCAGGGGGTATTATCGAGAAAAATTTCAGCCCAGGACAATTTATAATTGGAAATCTCTGCCGAAGGATACATCGGCGGGATATTCAATGAGCAAGATCTACCAGGTGATCTCTGAAAAGGTAATGTATGTTTTAATCAATGCGCATTCTAATTAAAGATATTATGTACATTTAATACATAATTTGATGCCTTATACTTGGTGTGCAGGGGTCTTGTTGTACCAGATCCAGCAAATGAAGCATATGGACTGAAAATTGTGGTTGAAAATTATCCATATGCAATTCATGAACCTGAAGTATGGAGTGATTTGAAATCCTGGGCATCCCACTTACACATCACTCTACTGCACCAATGGCAAAAATACTGTAGAGAATGGTGAAGAAGTTCAAGCGTGGTGGAAATAGATTGTAGAGGTTGGGCATGGATATAAGAAGTGTGGCCAGGCAGGATGGTATAAGATGAAGACCCTCAATGATCTAAACAAAGCAATTACACCCTATTTCGCCTGTAATTACTCTGGACTCATCTCACCACTACCATCACCGCTCTCATGGCTAGGGTAAATGAACACAACACACACACAAGGGACAGTCATTCTCTTTCCCAGACAAACAAAAAAAGAAAAGAAGATCCAAATTCATTATCGCTCTATACCCAACGAAAATCCTCGCATACATAAGCAACAAGCGAGTTCTCAGAGAGCACAGAAAAACACAGAAGCCTAAAATAATGGTATATCCAGAGCAGAAGTCTTTAAGAAAGATTAAAAAATGATATAATAAAATGTATTACATCCAAAACAAAATCCAATTTCTGCAGATGGATCAAAACCCTCCGGCAGAGTGGCAGGGTTGGCCCCCGTACTATCCATTCGCAGCACCTTTCACGCACGGACACAGCTGTTGGCTTTTCTCCAACCCCACCTGCCAACATATATTTTTTTTATAACAAAATATATTTTTACAACATAATTTTATTAGATAACAAGTGCCATTTAGTGATGGGTAGCTCATTTTATTAGATAACGAGTGCCATTTATAGCTCATTTTTTAGATAACAAGTGCCATTTAGTGATTGGTAGCTGATTAATCTAAATAAGGATTAAGTTAACAATTATACTCATTGTTTATTTTGAGTTTTATATCAAATCTGAAAAAACATTTGGATAATATGAAAATATGAATCTTAGGTTAAAGTCATATGGGACAAATCTCAACCTCGTCTCTTAAGGTGTCATGGTCTTGCACTCAACAAATTTTGATTTTTGGTGGGCTTATTTAGAACCATTCGACTTCACTAATACACCAAAGACCCTTCAACGATTGTTTTTTATTCTTTGCATAATATTTTAACGATTTCTTTTAATATTAATGTCTGTTGAAAAAAGATAATTTTATATTTTGTTTCGAAAATATTTTTTTGTTTAATTTCAGTTCATTATTGTAAAAGATCAAACATTTTTTAAATATAAAATTATATAATTGTTATATTTTTTATTATATCCATATTTATTTGAAATGATTGTAACAACTATTATTGTCATCCTATAGTGGTCCTTAAGCTTTTTAACATGGTAAACTAAATTAATATCAAAGTTACTTCTTTTCTCAATAAAGTCCTCTTGTGTGAAAATTCGATTGTGATAGATTTTTATAAATCAAATTAAAATGTTATATCTCATATTCTTCACTTCATGTGAGAAAGCTCCCACTAAATGTCTTGATTTCAATAATTTTTTCCTTTGTTTTTCACTAATACTCTTCTACATAGAAACATTGTTAATATCTTTTCATTTTATAGATATGTAATGATTTATTTAAAATCATAAAAACAATTATGTCTATTAATTTTCAAGTATGATGGATTGGTAGATATGAAGCACATATGTAGGGCAAAACTTACTAGAATGAGTCTAAGAATATAAGTAAGGTGAATGGAAACCTACAATAGTTTATATAGTTTGATGTTGTATCTTAAAGTTTTACATTGTGGTTTTGAATGGTAATCTGACAAAAAGCTCTTGGTTGCTAACTTAAATCATGATTTTGTGGTGTTGTGCTCATCTACTTCATCTTGATTGTCAATGAGTTGTTAATTATAAATTATTTCAATATGCAATGATACAACACAACCCATCCATTAAAGTTTTGTTGGATTTCTTTTTGTTTATTTGGGTAAAGCACAATACAAGTAATAGACTAAAACTAGTGAATAAATGGCTTCTCCACAAGAGCATATGAGGATGAAGAGATTACACGCATGCATACAACTTGATTACTAAAATATTTGGCCTCAAAAACAATGTTCAGATTTTGTGAAAGAAGATCCATCTCTAGCATGATACTTATTTGTCTATATGCCATTTGTAGCTGAAAATTTAACTTATTTGTGGTTTTCATAGTTGAGCACATATATCAAAAATATGAAGGAAATTCATAACATCTCGAGAGAGAAGTATTTTTCTTCTCTCATAAGGTGGGCATATTTATTCTCATAAGTGTCAAATAATTACCATAATAATAATAATAAAATAACATTATGCTCTTAAATAGCCCTAATTTCTTGTGTAGAAGTAGTATTGGTTTTTTAAGAGGTGTCTCAAAATATTGTGCGGTTGTCATGTAATCATTTTTTTGGGTCTAGATCAATGACTTTTGTGATGGTGAAGATTTATTTGTACAATGTTAAATTAATCTTCATAGGATTTACTTGTGTCATGTTATAGTAGTTTCTAATCTCTTGAGAAAGTATAATAGTTAGTAATACTTACTTTAGTATCATATGAAAATAAAGTAAGCACAAAACCATGTAGTCATTGCATTTTTTAGTAGTTTTGAGGTTGCTTCCATAATTTGTTTAGAACTCTTGAGATTGATTGATAAATGAAATGAGGTTGTGCCTTACTCTGCATATCATTTCCTAGAGCATTATTCTTGATGTAGTATCAATCTTTGCCAAGAAATTATAGAAAAATTTAATGTATTTATTTTAGTTTCCACTTGGAATTTGTTTTAATGTGTGTACATACACCAATAGATGCAACAACCACTAACATTTATTTGATCTTATACATACCAGGTTGCATGTGCAACTTTCTCATTAGCTTTTATAGTGATTATTTGGAACATTCCAAGGAGTTGTTTGGGTTCCATATAGCTAGTGCAAGGATCTCCTAGACCTTCAAAATCTAATAGATCAATTTTTGAAGATAGGAAAATAATATTAGTCAACACATTGTAGAAGAATGAAGGGAATGAGTCCATAGGTATAGGAAGAAACATAGTAATTAGAATTTCAACAAAAAAATTAAGGCAGATTCAACAACTTTAACTTGGCTTGTCTATTATTCAACATACTTTTAATGTTTCCTAGATCCAAAATTTTCACAATGTGCAAATTTAACTAATGTGTTATCTATTAAATTAATAGTCTATGTGCCACAAAAGTTTAGTTGACAATCAGTCACTATTTAGAGGAATGTTTATATTGACTTGACTATAGTTATAGGAAGAGAAAATGCAAAAGTAAATGATTACCTAGAAGAAGACAAGGCTTAAGTGGTATGGATAGAATCTAAGACTATATATGTAATTGAACTTGAGTGTTATTGTGGTTTTCTTGAACTTATGAAAACTCATATATTGAAAGTTGACACTATGATTATAATGTATTTTCAATCCCTAAGAAGTTGGTTATTCAATATTATTTGTCTCAAACTAAATAATAATATCCTTAATCATCCATTTGATCTTACTGAACCATAGAGAAAATAGGAAAAGGAGGGGATATCCTTTCCTATTCTGACTAGGTCATTCAATTATATTGTAAGAACCCTAATTAGATTGATTATCAACCTCACAAGGTGAGTAAATTCACAATTAGGAGGACCTAGAAGGGGGTTCTTTTCAGCTTTAATGGGTTCACCCCCAAGAAAATTCTTGGAAAAGACAATGTTGGAAAACACAATGTGATATGCAAACAACCTAAAATGAGCTAAATGAAAGATGCAAATACTAAAAATAAGCAACACCAAGTTAGGGTATGTGTACCTGGGAATCCTGGAGATGCAATGAGGATTCTGGAAATGCAAAGAAGCTGCCAAAATATTCCTTGGAGGATTAAGACGCCAAAGATGGTGTATTAGTCTCGTTGTTGTTTTTTCAGGGAAAACACAGAATCTTTGGATGTCAAAATAGGATCTAAGAGAATATTTGATTTAGAAATTATTGGGAGGACTAAGATGCCCAAGATGGTGTATTAGTCCCGACCTGAATTTCTGAAAAGTCTGAATGTGGTCCTGAGCTCCCAGGTTTGCACTTGCTTCCTTTTGGATCTCAGGTTTTAAAACAGTCGGATTTGACCTGTAGGCGAGTTTTTGTGAAGATGACAAATCTACAATGCAACTTTGCAAATTTTACAACTTTGCACTCCAAGTGATCTTGAAGATTTCAACCTAAACTTGCAAACAGAAATATGCAAGATGGGAAAAACTTGAACCATTGTTTGTTAGTGAATGGGGGTTTGCCTTGGTCAAACCCCTTGTTGGTAACTAAACCTTGAAATGAAATAATGAAATGAAGGGAAATGGTGAATGAACAACATGCAAACATACAAATCACCAAACCCTTGCAAAGGTTGCAAACTTGTGTGAAATAGCTACAATGGATGTGGATCATGATATGCTTGATAGATCTTGAATTACTTTCTTGCTTGAATCAAAACCCTACATCACAATGTTAGCACAACAACACATATGATGTAAGAATAGCCTTTGACATGATTCTTGAATCTTGATGATGGCTCCAAATGCTTGACGAATTACTCTTGAATGCTCTTGATCTCATGAATTTTCCTTAGGAGTGAATACTTGAATGCTTAGGATAAAAATAAATGAACGAACCTTGTATGTATACTTGTCTATGCTTAATATCCTAAAATTGTATCACACCAAGACGACATATGAACTCATTAAATGAAGGAGGTAAAATTTTGCCAAAACTTGAAATTAAATCCCAAAAATTAATCAAGGAGGACTAAGACGCCCTAGGTGGCGTCTTAGTCCGAAGTGATGAAACTTGGGGCATAGACACCAAAAAGGGGCCCAATTAAGATACCTCAAAATCAGGGTCCCAAAACCTCGAGGGGACAAAGATGCCCTTAGTGGCATTTTAGTCCCAACTAGAAATCAGGGACACACCAATCAAAATCATTAGGAGATCATTTATGCATTGGAGAATGTCGGGATTAACCAAAAAAATACCATTCATAGGGCTTGTGGACAAAATAGGACCAATTAAGCCATAAAGAAGGATAAATAAAGCAAGGTGGGCCCAAACAAGTGTGAAAATACAAGGGTATGCATTTTACTACACTACATTTAGCCTCCACTTTAGTGAGAGGATGAGCTTGCTTCAAACTCACACTAAAGTAGCCAACCATGCAATCAAGAGGGGTTCCAATGTACAAATGTTAGTAAGATAGGATGACAACAATCAAGAGGGTGGCCAAGCCCCCAAGATCAAGATCCTATGGAAAACCAACAAAGGCACAAAGGAACACGCTTGTGGATGATATATGAATCCAAAAACAGATCGCAAACATACACCATCAAAGACAAGAAAAAGGAAAAAGGAAAAGAACTGCAGCAGATCAAGCTTCGACCAGTCGTCCAACATGGTGGACTGGGTCTATGCTTAAAGAGGGTTTACAAGTGGAATGTGTTGTCCACTATGCAAACAAAATTCACCCTCACGAGGGCTAGTGGGAGCTAGTTGTCCACTAGGTGAGCCCCAAGAGGGACCATATCAAAGCCATACCTCCATGACTTTAATAAGGTACAAAAATGCATGCTCACACGAGCTAGTGAAGCAATTTGTTAACTAGGTGAGCCCCAGGGGGTCCATATCAAATCCATACCTCCATGACTTTAATAAGGACATAAAGAGAAAAATGCACGCTCACACGAGCTAGTGAAGCTAGGTGTTCACTAGGTGAGCCCCAAGAAGTCCATATCAAAGCCATACCTCCATGACTTTAATAAGGGCAAAAGGAAAATGCAACAAGAAAGAGAGATGTTCAAAGGGATTTTGCTTAGTTCATGTGAGGTCTTACTCTTAGAGGACCTTGTTCCTAACATCTCCAAGAGAGTACCAATCAAAGGATATTCACCACTTAGGGGATGTAGTGTGTCACACCACCACTAAGGGGAATATAATATGCTAAGATAGGTCACACTCTTGAAGGACATTACTCCCAATATAGGGGACGTCTAGAGGATTCCGATAATTGAATATTCTAATTTCATGTTTTTCAAAATCTCAAATCATTCTCAATATTTTACAATTTCAGCATGTAAAGGATGTTCGCTCTTGATTGAATAACAGAATATAGCCTTCTCAAAAGATCGGTTTTTTATCTTATTAGTTTGATCCTATGTCCAGTTGGGTGGTTTAATCCTTACTGCTGACTGCCAAGTAGGCATATGTGAAATTATTAATTCTATTCCATCACAGGGTTGTGGTTATTCCCTTTTTGGGTTGGAGGATTTTTCTCTAGCCTCCTTTAAGCACTCAAAAGCTTGCAGATAAATACAACCATCTTCAAAATCATTTTCGAACTTGTAAAGGCTGACGTGACTCTTTCAATAATAACATTCAGTGATGTGACTGTCAGTCTGGCAGATAGAAATAGGCATTGTCAGAACTGTCACCAAACTGTGGGATAAAAACCATCATTGCTTTAAGCACTTAGGTATGGTCGTGCTTTGGAAAACAATGATCTTGTTAGTTGAAAAAATACTATTAGATTTCACTTTTAATATTAACTAGGGAAAAGATCCAGTAGTTGAGCATGTTTCAATAGTTATGATAGTAGTTGTTTATATAATGTCTAATAATTGTTTATACAATATTCAATAATTGTGGCATAAGTACTCTAACTTAAACAAAATGTATCCCTCAGATCTAAAAAAAACCAATCATGTGATGCCACATCAGCGCTCAACTACTCATGATGTGAACGCACAAGTATTGGTAGCACTTTTTTTTGGGCCTTTTTGGACACTTTGACAAAAAGCATGTTGATGTGGCATCATATTTGATGATGTGGCCCTAAAACGAAAGTTATAAGCAGGGGACTTGCCATGTAAGCTGCTGTAAAAAAATTGGAGTGATTTGAAATTTCCATGTAGGATTTTGGGAAGTACAAAGTTAGGGTGCACAACTACTGGGTCCTCTACCCTAGTAAAAGTACTATTTAGAATTTCAATGGGGAATAAAACTTTGTAAAGAGAAATAAACAAAGTTTAATATAGGTTCCGATATCTCTTCGGGCTGTGATGCATTGGGTTCCCTCAAGACTTCCCCCACTGCCCCCTACGGGCTTAAGACTCCCCCCGTCGGCCGCCCTCCTACATTTTCGGCGAGTGGAGAAGACCGAGGGATTCTGGTCATGGACCGCACTCCATCGAACGCGGAACCAGGGCAGAGCGCTCAATTCTCTTTCTCTACCCATAGACATCTCCAGGAGGGAACCGCATCATATGAAGAAAGAAAATCGCATCAAGGAACATGTAAAAATAAATGCAAATGAAATAATGCCAAAATAATGTCAATGTATGCCCCCACTTTAAAGAAATTGCCAACACCATACTGTGAGAAATTACTTTAAAGTAGTCAAAAGAAAAAGGAAAAGAGGGTTGCCCCCCAGAAACACATAAGGGATATATGGATTTGGGGTCAATATATGTCTTTTCTACAATGATATTAGAGAGCTCAAAGCCATCATCATTCCCCAAATACACACAAAATTAGAAGAATGACACAAAGAGAGCGAAAACAAAGCAAAATCCTTTTGGGTCAACATGGAAGAGACATAGGGTGTCTCGACGCTTTGCATCATCCCCAAAAGGAAAAAAAAAGACAAAAACAAAAAGATAAATGAAAAGGAAAAAGCTTACGACATAGAGAAGAATGAAGGTACAAATAGAGGAATGCATAAAGAGAGAAAAACATCAAACAAAACATCACAGGGGATCACAATATGCACATGCAAGCGAAAGTGAAAAGAAAAAGAAAAAGACTAGTAAGGCATAGGCGAGTCAACCTAAAGTAGGTTATCCGCCTCCTAGTCTCAATCTGCATAAGTGGAAGGTAGATAACAAACCAAATGGACAATAACAAATGCCTGACTAGGACAAGGCCATCTACTTCTTGTCCCCATTGAGTGCAAGACAAGAATGGGTCAAGATAGGTGATGAGAAGGGTCATGTAATAGTGAGAATGTCAAGATTCTACAACTATTACATGATGAGGGGTGTAAGGCCTATTCAATCACTGGATGGCAATCATTTCCATCGAAGTAAAAATTTTGCAATATTAACTTGAATGCATGACACTCATCAGTGTTATGTCTGAGAGTTTAATGGTATGTGTAATGTGGAACTTTTGCATCTTTAGGATAAAACACTAATCTATTCATAGGTAGTGATGTTATGAATCCTTTGTTGAGAAGTAGTTGCAATTTCTGTTCATTTTCAGGTGGTGGACGAGGAGGTTGTAATTTTTGTAATTGGGTGATCCCACAATACTGGTTTACAATTTTTGGCCAAACTGGACGCTGAAATAATTTTTTCTAACTAAATCTTCACTTTCGGGCACCTATAGCGGCTAAACCGTGAGGAATTCGAAGATGATGCAAACTAGTGATTTGTGACATTTTGTTTGTAGATTCTAAATATTTATTTTTCAAAAAATTTGGAATCAAATTGCACTTCTTGTTCCATCTCCTTTGAAAACTAGTTTTTTTTAGCAAACAACATTTTTAAGGAGTGACGCTCACCGTATACGACATAACTTTTTTTCCATGAAGGATAAAATTCTAATTCTTTCAAATTTAGATTTGTAACTATGATATCTAGTGCTTCCAATTGGTCTTGTAGTTTTTTATTGAATATTTTTTCCTTAATCAAGTTTTGAAGTCAAACCAATTATAATTCAGATATAGGCGGACCGTATACAACGTAACTTTTTTTGTATGTATCAAAATTCAATTTATTTTTTTTAGATCAAGGACTTCAATATCTGGTGCACTCATATTTTTAAAAATTTTTTTTTGATAATTTTCTATTTTTCCACATGTGCAAAACAAAGAGCTTGATTCTTGGTGAAAACCCTATGTTTAATAAAACTAAAAAAACAAATACATAATAAAACCAAAACATATTAAAATTATATTGTTTGGATAGCTCATTTCGAGGACTACCATCATCTAGTTGGGTCTGTGAAGTATCCTCCATTTTCATCCTCAACCTGAGCTTTGAAGCGCGAAATTCTAGACTTTTTTTGGTGTCTAAAGGGGAGAAGGAGGGAAAAGGGGGGTTCGAGTGAACCCGCTCAAACCCCGAGCGAACCCCCTCTCCACAAGCCTTCACTTTTGGATTTTTTTCGGGAATGGTGGGCCCCATCATTAAATGGGTTCGCTCGAACCCAAGTTCTAGCGATCCCTATTTTGGTTCGCTCAAACCAAATAGTTTGTTTGAACTCCTAAAAGCATTTTTTTTTGCATGGGGTCATTTTTTTCAACTTTTCCTTCCTCACTCCAATTTTAAACCACTTTTGTGGGTTTACCCAATTTGTAAGGTCTTTTGTGTTTGTTAGATTCATTAGCATCCTCGCCATTGTTAGGAGTCAAGACATTTGTATCTAAAATCATCGTACCATCACCATGAAGCTTTAGGTATTCTTTAAGTATTTTTTCATTGTGAGGGGGAATATCCTATTCCTTTTATGATTTTAGTAGTGGGAACTTGCTCTAGGAGTTGATAAATTTCATGTTTGCTTGTTGTATTGCATCCTTGTTTACTCAAGATTGTGAATCCTTTGTTATATGTTTCTTTGAGATTGATTGAAGTGTTTGTTACTTGGCTATCATAAAATGATTGAGTGTTTTATAGCTTAGACGAACTAGGTTCACCTATTATAGGGAACTAAGGGTCACTTGTTGCTTTAGTTTCAGGATGTAAGTAACCAAACATCTTAAGAGGTGGTATTGTAGGGGCACTTGGTTGTTTCATGGATGGGTAGAAAGATGCATTAGCTTCAAGGTTATCAAGACAATCGTTTAGGAACTTATTCATGCTTTCATCATCTTCTCCAATGATGTCAACATCATGAGGAGGACATGCATTAGGATTTGAGTGAGCATGAGTGAGTTCGATGTCATTAGGGTCATTACCAAAGGCATAATTTGAGACATCTACTAAGGATTTTAGGGATATCCACAACTTTTTGAAGCACATATCCATGATGCAAAATTAAGCAGTCACTTGGAAATGAAAGAAACTATGATAACAAAAATTTTGGAAATTGAAACAAAAAACTAAAAGCAGCCCACAGAAACATAGAAAAGCAATTTTAGACCCTGAAAACTGGAGTCAAAGTCAACAAGGACTAAGATGCCAGTAAGGGCATTTTAGTCCTCTTGGTGAGATTATGAAGTTCTAGAGGTTGAAACAGGAAGCAAACAACAAAGAGAGGATTCTGAGCAGAAAAAACCTGAGAGCGACTAAGATGCTAGGAAGGATGTTTTAGTCCTAGCAAAGGTTTTTTGAGAAAAATAAAAAATTATGGCTTGATAACAACTTTCTTAGGTTGCATACCCAGGGATTTGATGCTTGGAAATAGAAAATGGTACAAATAGATGCAAATAAAAGTAATGACTAACAAGTAATTGAATGCAAAAATTTCATTTTTCAATGCAATAACAATGTTTCTAAATGCAATTAAGAGAATGAACAATGCACTTTTTAGTTTTTCAATGAAAAGGAATGATGAAAGAAAGTAAAATGTAACCTTTATGCACTTTCACTAATGCAAAAATAGGAAACCCTAAATGTAATTTCACTAATGCAAGATGCAAGAAACCCTAGATGCAAAATACAATGAATGCAATCTAGATCTAGGACTCTAAAGGACTCCAAATCAAAAAAGGAAGAATGCTCAAAGAAGTCGGGTTCACCAAAATGAATCATAAATAAAATAGGAAAAAAGGGGGAATATCCTTTCCTATTATGTCTAGGTCATTCAATTATTTCCTAAGAACCCTAATTGGATTGACTATCAACCTCACAAGGTGAGTCAATTCGTAGTTAAGAGGACCTAGGAGGGGGTTATTTTCAGCTTTAAGGGGTTCACCACCAAGAAAACGCTTGGAAAAGACAATTGGAAAGCACAATGTGATATGCAAACAACCTAAAATGAGCTAATGAAAGATGCAAATACTGAAAATAAGCAACACCAAGTTAGTATATGTGTACCTGGGAAGCCTAGAGATGTAATGAGGATTCTGGAAATGTAAAGAAGCTATCAAAATATGCCTTTGAGGACTAAGACGCCTAAGATGGTGTATTAGTCTTGCTATTGTTTTTTGGGGCAAACACAAAATCTTCGAATGTCGGAACCGGATATGAAAGAATCTTTGAAAGAAATGCTTGGGAGGACTAAGATAACCAAGATGGCATATTAGTCTCGATTTGAATTTTTGAAAAGTCTAAATGTGGTCCTAAGCTCCTAGGTCTGCACTTGCTTCCTTTCGGATCTTAGGTTCTAAAACAACTGGATCTTACCTATAGGTGAGTTTCCGTGAAGATGACAACTTTGTAATGCAACTTTGCAGCTTTTACAATTTTTCACTCCAAGTGATCTTCAGTTTTTCAACCTAGATCTACAAACACAAATATGCAAGATGGGAAAAACTTGTTGTTTGTTAGTGAATGCAGGTTTTCCTTGGTCAAACCCCTCGTTGGTAATTAAACCTTGAAATGAAATAATGAAATGAAGGGAAATGGTGAATGAACAACATGCAATGCTACAACTCACCAAACCCTTGCAAAGGTTACAAACTTGTGTGAAATGGTTGCAATGGATATGAATCTTGATATGCTTGATAGATATTGAATTGCTTTCTTGCTTGAATTGAAACCCTACATCACAAATGTTAGCACAACAACACACATGATGCAAGAATAGCCTTTGACATGATGCTTGAATCTTGATGATGGCTCCAAATGCTTGACGAATTTCTCTTGAATGCTTAAGATGAAAATGAATGAATGAACCTTGTATTTATACTTGTCTATGCTTAATATCCTAAAATTGTATCACACCAAACCGACATATGAATTCATTAAATGAAGGAGGTTAAATCCCGCCATAATTTGAAATTAAATCTTGAAAAATGACTCAAGGAGGACTAAGATGCCTTAGGTGGTGTCTTAGTCCCAAGTGATGAAACTTGGGGCACAAACACAAAAAAGGGGCCTAGTTAAGATACCTCAAAATCAGGGTCTCGAAACCTCGGGGGGACAAAGACACCCTTAGTGGTGTTTTAGTCTCGACCAAAAATCAGGGACACACCAATCAAAATCATTAGGAGATCATTTATGTATTGGAGAATGTCGGGATTAACCAAAAAAATATACCATTCATAGGGCTTGTGGACACAAAATAGGACCAATTAATCCATAAAGAAGGATACATAAATGAAGGCAAGCCCAAACAAGTGTGAAAATGCAAGAGTATGCATTTTACTACACTACAATTACCATATTTTTTCAGATGGTACTAGAAAAACTAATTTAAATTAATAAAAAATTATAGATGACATAGATTCTTGATAGTCCAACTTTTCTTACCATAATTTCTCATACTTTGTATTATATAAATTTATAAAAGGTTTATACCAAGCTTTAGGTAGTTTCTTAGTTGACTTAAGTTGAAAAGGGTATAAATCAATAAAAGTTGTAGATGGTAGTCAACATCATGTAGTGACCCTCTTGATGACGTATTTATTATAGTTGTTTTGAGTTGTTGATAGTCATTAGATGTTTTGAGACTATGTTACTCTAATGTATTATGTCTTGGATTACTTGTTCAAATTGTGAAACTCAGTTGATGATACACTTATGTTATAATGCTTTGTTTAATTATGCAAGATGACATAATTATGATGGCATATGAGGTTTTGTAATGTTATGATGGTACTATGATCTAAATGGTTTTTAAATGCTATTTCTTACATCAGTTCGGTGAAGGAGGCAGTTTAGCAGTACTCATCCGTGAGTGCCCTACTACGTTGTGATTCTTCTTCACGATATATTTCATGTTATATATGTTGTTTCAGTTGACCATGCAGTGTGATGCATATTTCAGGTACAGGCATCGATGCCACCTGCTTGTCAGGTTTGAGTGTGCCATGGCCCAATGGAATTGTTGAAGGGAGATAGTCTTTTCCTCTGTCATGAACCATCGTTTTGAAAAGAATGAGTATCAGTTTTTCACCCTTATGATTGTTGTCGTTTGTTGGTCGTACTTTCAAAGTTGTTGCATCGTGTTATGTTTATCATGTTTTCATAATGTTTTGTTTAGATTATTTAATGATTTAATGTAATGATATGATTAATTACAATGTTTACTTTGAAAAGTTATCGTTTAGAATACTGTGGAACTAAAAGTAAAATATTAAAATATTTTATTTGTGAAAGGTTAATTAGTTGTAATTAATCTATTTGAGAAAGTTTGATATTTTCGAAAAGTAAAACAGTCAGTTGTTTTTTTAATGGAAAAATATATTTTCTTGTTGATTATGTTTGAAAATGGAGCTGGTTGTTTTAGTTGCATGCAAACAATGAGTAAACTGGCGAATTGCATGATAATCGAAATTGAATTTTATAAGATAGAAAAAATAAATCTATTTGGGGGGCAATTGATTTTAGAAAGGAATATTTGTTGTTCTTTTTATGAGAAAGTTGTATTATGTACTTTATGGGGTTTTTTTTTTTTAAAAAAAAGGAAATTGGTCTTGGCACTAGGTCTTCGTTCAGCTAGCATTGATTCCAGGTTGGAAGAAGGCATAAAGGTGGGATGTCAGGAAGAATCAGATCCTCAAATGGCACCTAGAATTCTAGGTAGCTCTTTCTAAATATATTTTCATAGTTCTTGATTGGTTTTGCATCAATATAATCATTAGAGATTATTAACATGCCATAAAACATAAGCATACTGAAAGTTTCGTCTATAGAATCTAACCATATATATATTACATAGGAGTGCATTAGCATTAGCATGCACATACACAAAGGGATTGCTTTGTCCCTCAGTTTGAAGAGAAAACAATATTTCTTATGGTTTGTTGTGTTGAATGCTTTACATGTCGTCTAATCATGTAAGGTCGAACCAATTTTCATAAATGGCATGTAATCTATTTGTGGTTTGCTTTTATGACTTTGGTTTTATATAATAGACTTGGAATAAGTCCAGCCACAGTTGCTTGGTCTTCAATGTTCACTGTGGCATTTTTCTTGGGAAATAGTTCACTTTCCTTGTCTATGCTTAGCCTCTCTTTTCCGTAGGTTGCTACTCGCATGCTTATCCTACTATTGTCATTCAAATAGGGGTAAATCCATGCTTAATTATTGGGTCTTAAGTTACAGTCGAATACCTTCAAATTCATTTAGGCTAAATGGATATATAGAGTACACGTAGAACCATATTGTGAGATGCATGGGGTCTAGTTAGGCGAACATCTACACAAAAACAAGCCTTGAAAGCTTTCAAATCTGAATAGTAGATAACAAGATAAACGGCCTCAAGAGCTACTCTTTTCCTATAACCATTTATGTCTTTCTTTCCTTATTATCATTGTTCTCCTCGTCTACAACATAATTAAAAGTAAAAACAATTAATTTATTAGCAAAGTATGAATTTATCCCCAGTCAGCGAATGCTTTGAGAAGAATCCACACTGAATCACCTTTTAGACTAAAGTTGAATCACCTTTTAGACTAAAGTTGTTGCCATATCAGTATGACCTGACATTTTAACATAAGAGACAAGAATATAAAGGATCGAAAGTAATCTCATATACACTTGTTGCCACAATCTTTGTTATGTGGATGGTGTTGTATGAAAGCATTACTCGAAATTTGTTTGAGCCTTTGCAATAAAATCCATTAGTGCCTAACCCGCGAGCATGACCATCTAAATAATATCTCGATCTTTAAGCCATATTCTTTAGGGATGTAATTGGTGTAATTTTCTTGTTACTTGGGTGAAGATATTATTACCTTATACTGCTTTCTATCTAGACTTGACTTATAGGAATCGATCTCTTATGTTTTTGCTAAACTTCTATAACATTGATTAGTACCGATCATTGCACCTTAGTTCATGCACCCTCTTTGAAGCTATTATTGCAATTTAATTGCAACACATTCTGCCTTAAGCTCACATTTCATTTTATTTGGGGGTTCAACCCTTTACCTTCATTAATTTCTTTACTTAGGTTGTGGTGATTTAACTTATCTGAGGCATTCAACTTTTCAATGAATATGTTGCGTACTGTCATTTGATGGGTACTTATACGACTAGTAGATCCATGTGTTTGTCTTTACACTGGATTTGCATGTAACTGATGGCCAATCTGAACTTTGCTCTGTTCACGTCTATTAGAGTTCAAGTTTACACGGGAAAAACAGAGTGTTTCTTTCATTAAGTTGCATGGTCCATTGGAGTTGACGTCTTGCATGAGAATAGCATGCGCGTTGTGTTCTTACCTCATCCTCTTTTGTTTCGCATATAAGTGTGTTTGTCATTTCAGCGAAACCGTTTGACACTAAATTTCTAGGTGCGGCTAGAAGAGAGACCATCGGTTAACTCAGTTTACACCGCCATTGTCTAGCCTTTGAAATATATAGTTGGTAGTCTATGTTTGTTTAACTTTCATAAATATAATAGTGAAATTAATAAACATTAGTTTATAATTATCATAGTTTTAAAAGATCATTTATATATATATTTACACAACTGCAATTGGCATATTCTTATTTATAATTACAATTGGATTACTATCCTAATATAACTTCTTGTTTACAAAAATATAATAGATCTATTTGTATTTCTATGTGTGAATTAAGGTTGGTTGTTTGTTTCTAATCAATAAGTATAAATATTAATCCAAGAATTAGTTGACTTTTGTAAAGATTGGTTGATTAATGAATTTATACTTATTTGTTAATATAGGACAGAATAAATGAGACCCATTAAGTTATGCCAATGTATATTGTTTTATGAATTGGATCTATAGGTTATTAGTAATGGTTATCATATTGAGTAATATGGTTGGATTATAAATATAATGATTATATATTATCCTTTTTATAGTGTTTATTTTATTTGTTAAATGATGATTTATCATTATGACTTCCGTGTTCTATTTATGAATTGTCATTATGAACTTTTAGATCACCGATTAAGTGGAAATAGTAAGTGTTAGTTAACAATGAGATTGGACACTTCGTTATTGCTTATTTATGTTTATTCTTAAAATAATAGCATAAAGTGTATATAGTTAAGTGTTCTATTTTATACTTTGCAAATAATACATGTGTTGTTAAACTTATATGAATATAGGAATATAATGAGATTTTAAGGTTAAGGTTATTATGCATTGTGCAATTAGAAAATGAAGGAAATTACATTGTTGTTTCTGTCATTCTTTATTATTATACTTTTAACACACATATTTGAATGGTTTTGAGACAAGGTATTTTAATACATTTAATTCTTTTTGAATAATAAGTATTAATTTAAAGTTGTTGAGTGATTCAAATTATAATCTAAATAGGGCAAGCGCTATTCTTTCTTGGAATCTAATTTCGTTGAGATAAGTCATTGATGGAATTGTCATCTAGAGGCTTTAAATATTAGTGTTGTTTTGAATTCATGGATAGAGAATGGTGATTGCTCTCATATTGTATCAAACGTGTTAACATGTCCCATGCAATTTTTGTGTTCTTATGAATTTTACTTTCAGACATGTTGATTATTCTTGAGTGACGTTGAATTTGTTCGTAATTTTTTTGTCTTGCTCATATTGTGGGTTATTGATTTGTCAAATGTCTTGGTATGTACTTGACTATCTTGAGTTTGTGTGGAAAGAAGTATTCTCTTGCATACAAGTTGGCGTTATTGTCTTGTCTGATTGAGAGTTGTACTAATGAAGTGAGGCTTTCACTAGGGGCCGGATCCAGAAAAGGTTGCATGGGTAACCTAGCAAAGGTTGGTAAGAAAGTGAAAACCTTAATTATTGTACTAGGAGTTTATCTGTTGTTTGGTCATTGTGATGTCATGTTTATTGACCTTGTGTTGTGTCATTGTTCTCCTTATTGTCTATATGTCTTGAGGACTTGTTCTATCTCCTAGCACGGGGGGTGGGCTTTCGAGTTCCACACGGTTGGGAGGAACGTGCCACATCTTCCATTGGGTCCCCTGCAGGTTTTATTATTCGAGTCATGTTTGTTCTTGGCAAGATCTTGGATGCACGTCGTTCACGGAGTTGTTGGTCGGGCGAGTTCGTGCTTGTCATCTACTCTTGATCTTATTCATTATTGTACTCACTCATGATGTTACATGAGGTCTCATTGTATTATTCTTTGATATACCACGAGATTTGTCACAATCTCGTTTGTTGTAAATAAACTTGTAATATAACTATAGATGTATTGAATTTGTGTATAACTATTCTCTTGATTTGATTTTTTATAGTTCTTGATGTGATGCGATGTGTTTATTGTTTTACTTTAGTAGCATTGTTGTGGAACCCTAGAGTGTTTATGCTAGGTTGTTATCACTTATTGATATTGAATGTTTTAAAAAGTTAAAAATTATTTGGATATTTAGTGTAATGCTTCTTGGGTTCCACGATGGGGCGTTACACATCAAAGAATACGATTAATTTGTAGCTTATTCTTATAAAAGGAAAACATTATGCCCCTAAAATTGTAAGTAGTTCTCTTATCTATTCTAATTACTTCTTGAAACCAAATGTGTTCATAGAGTATTTTCATGTTCTTTCCTTGAATAGTGGCATGTATATTTTATTTTAACGTGTAGGTAACTATGCCTTTTCTCATCTCTTGTGCGTGCAAAAATATGTCTTTATCTTTCTAGAAAATTCATTTGTATAATTTAATGATAAATAAAATAATTTTTTAAGCCTAATAAGGTACACTTTTTTATTTTTTTTGGAAATATAAGGAACACCAATCCCATTTAAGGGTTATAAACTACATATTTTAAATTAGTCTTCTCTATCTGAGTGGTGTAAAATATAATTCAAGCAACATGATTTCAAAAAGGCTAAGACTTCTTTGTAAACATATATGTGTATCCAATTAAATCTAAAATGATAAAAATAATCTCTCTCCCCACCATGCCTTAAGATACACAATTTTTTGTAATGTCAATTGTGCAAGTTCACATAGACATAAACACTATAGAAGATAATGTATAACAATACACAAATATGTAATCATTGAGATCCCAAAATGCAAGGGATTGTAAATACATCCTTATATATCTTTTACAGAACTTGAGATTTTTAATATCTTTAAAATAATAGAAAAATAATGAGAATGTATGGTTGTCAATCAATATTTGCTAGGCTTGCTTGGAAACTATGTGTCTATTAATAATAAAGCTTGGTAAAAATAAATAATAAAATTTATACGGTTGGTCACAAATATAAAATAAATCCAAACACAATTATTGGTCACATACATAAGAAACAAGTGAGTTCTCATAAAGCACATAAAAACACAAAGCCTATTATAATGGTATATCTAGAGAAAAAGTCTTTAAGAAAGATATATTAGAAAATGATATAGTAAAATGTATTACATCCAAAACAAAAAAATCTCATTTTTTATAATAGATTAAAACCCTCCAACAAAATAGAAGGGTTGTCTCACATACCATCCATTCATAACACCTTTCACCCATAAAATTGTTTGTTGGATTTTCTCCAACCCCACTTTTCAACATATTTTTTTAATTATAACAAATTATATCTTTACAACATAATTTTATTAGATAACAATGGCCATTTAGTGATTAGAAACTCTCTTTAAGTGGTTTATAGTGATTAATCAAAATAAGAAAATTAAAGTTAACAACTTATTCTCATTATTTTTCTAGGGTTTTATATCAAATATAGAGATTCATTTAGTTATTCAACACGAGAGTATAAGTCTTAGGTTAAAGCCTCTTCACTCAAGAGTCAAGAATTGAGGGACTGTAACCAATTTTTTAAAGTCACCTTGTGCACAATCTCAACCTTGTCCCTTATAGTGTCAAGGTTTTGATCTTTGGTGGGCATATTTAGAACCATTCAACTTCACCAATAGATCAAAGACCCTTTAACAAAATTACTTTTTATTCTTAATAGAAAGTTTTAACAATACTTTTCAATATTATCCTTCATTGAAAATAAAATATAATCTTATATTTTATTGTGAAAATATTTTTTATTTAATTTCAATTCATTATTGTAAAAGAAAAATCATTTTTTTGAAGTACAAAAATTATATAATTATTACAATTTTCTATTATATCCATAAATTTATTTGAAATGACTCTAAGAACTATTATTGTCATCCTAGTATAGTTCTTAGTTTTTTTTAACATGGTAAACTAAATTAATACCAAAGTTACTTATATTGTCAATAGAGTCCTTTGTGTGAAAAAATGCTTGTGATATATTTTTAGAAATCAAATTAAAGTTTAGAAGTAATGAAAATGTTACTGTTGTCACATGAAATTGCACCCTGCCAAGCTAGGCTCAATATTCCAATGACACAATGGGAATGATATCAAGTATGGGACCCTTGCTATTGAGACCAAATCTTCAGAAAAGGTCAACTTCCTTTCTAACATAGATGTAGTAGTTTTGGTTCAACCCAACATTGCATAAACGTACAAATTTAATCCTATATATTCTACTAATTTCTAGGGGAAAAGGGAAGAAGGAATACATAAAAGGGAAAGAGTGGTGATACACATAGATTAAATGGTGTTTCTTATTGCTCACTACAACAAAGAGAAATGAATAAATTTCCATGAGAACTCACACATGTCTTTATTTTATGATCTCCTAGAGGTGTGTATGGAGGTTAGGGTTTGACAAGTGCTGAAAGGGAAAGTTAGTATCCACAATGAACTATGAAAATATTTAACACAACATACATGAATAAAATATCATTCAAACACAAAGGTAAATAACATTCACATAGAGTTCAAGAAGTGAAAAGAGGTGAAAATGACAATCATTATTCATGTAGAGGCATGTAGCCCAGTTTACAAAGATGAGTTAAATATCTCATGGAGAAAAAAAAGAACCCTTGACAGTGAGGCTTAACATCCTTTTATACACAAGTGAAAGAGAGAAGGTGAGAAAGAGAGAAGAATGATGTGGTGGGGAGATAATTCTAACCATCATCTTGCAACCTTAACATGTTTGTAGAAGGAAATTTGATTTGCAAATAAGAAGACCATTCTTCATACCTCACCAACTTCTATATTGATGAAAAAGAAGATGGAATTATAGAAAAATCACCACTAGAAACACTAAAAACATGGCCTAGAAATGCCTATCTAACAAAAGGGCCTCCAAATGGATAAATATGATGTGGGCACCTATAATTCCTCTTGTAAATATGCTAATATGCATTAAAACACCATCCTTATAGCTCCACAACTCAAGATTGGGTAGTTGAAATAGAAATTTCTACGTTGATGGTTTTTTAGAAGTGAGACAAATTAAAATGTGATTTTAGGGTTTACATCTGCCTCTTTTGTCTCACATGCATGGATTTATCTTTCCTCTTTCTACTTGTTTACTTAGACACTTTTTTACCTTTGTTGCATTGTTAGCCATTAAGGGTCGGGCAATTCATCTACCATGTAAGAAAGAAGGTGACATTAAATTCCATGCATCCCTAATACACACTTATACAAGTGTTTTAATTGTTATTGTTCCTTGTTGAGGGTTGGGAAGGCACTAAGCACTAGAACCTTGGTTCCTAGTTCTGATGCACTCTTTGATCACAACCTATTTTTTTGCCTTATTTTCTTTTTTATTTCACCTCGGGTCAAGATTTTCACTTGACACATACCTCTCATCATTTTCTTAGTCACTTGGCATTAAATATATCAAACCACTGATAAAAGGAGCTATCAAGGTTTTGACTTATTATTTTTTGCATGTCCCTCTTAATTTGTTGTATTTTCCTTTCATGGATTCTTCTATGTGTGTTGGGGATGGAGTGGTAACTAGGACTCATCAAGGTTCCTAATGTTCCCAACACATTAGAACTTGCTGACAACTACATATATGGCTTATCAAAATGTGAGCAACAAAAATTTACCTTTGTCATAGAAAAATATTTTGAAAGAGTTGATCTCCCTCAGACCATAAATGTCTTCATCACCAAGCTATAGTGTAACATACCCAAAGTTTACTCTATTGTTTTCACCTAATTTTTAACTCAGAATATGAATAGTTCAAGTTTTCTAAAACATGGAAATAAAAAATTTCCTTTTCAAGAACTCATTTGCACACTGAAATAAATTATTTCATATTACATTACATAAATGAAATAACATTATATAATCCCAAATAATGAACCTTTCAAATACAATTCACAAGTAGAATCAAGATCATATTTACAAATTCATAGCTTACAAGAGCTTAATGGTACAAGAGTATAATGGTCAAGATGTCCACATCTAGAACACACATCTTCATCTTATTCTATTTCACAAGCCTTGGCTACCAACTGCAAGAGGGAGTGTATCATCCAAGTGGTTTTCCTCCAACCACGAACTTAAGCAGTCCCTCACATATCTCCTAACCAGTAGATGGTCCTACCCTTCAACGAAGAGTTTGGTATGGAAACCCTCTAGAAATGCCTACTTGAGTATGGTGTTGTTACCTACATAACTAGTTACTATCATACACTATGGATACTCACCAACTATGCATGACACTCTCAGCTAGCTATCCAATCCTGGCTCACAGTGAACCGATAAAGTGTATGAGGTGACTTCTACACTTACTTTGGCAAAAAAATTGATACATATATCAAATCCACTTTCTATCAAGTGGTGATGCGTGTTCACCCACCCCCTTACTCGACTTGGAAATTCTATTGACCTGTGAAAACTCTTGTCTTGGTTTTGACCTCAAGATTTAAATAATATAAACAAGATTTCATTCCAAACGTGATAGCATACTTAAATTTATCTAACCAACCAAATAGGTTTAACCTAATCTCTAGTTTATCCCAACCCAATGAAATAAACTATCCTCCTACTTTTTAGGCAATATGAGCATTCGAGAACGTAAGTTCTCCACTCATAGTTAAACTACCAACATAGGTATTCATAGCATCATACCTTAGATAATGGTGACATAATTACTTCTATCATGATATCAATCCTTTTCATTTCAAATCAACACAACTTATTCAAGAAATATATATACCATTATGTATTATAGATATTATCATAATACCTTATATTTAGCTCCACTTCACTACGTCAATCATGCATTAAAATCGAGGTAGCTACATATTATTGGAATATGCAGTCAATTTTTTTTGGGACTCTCTTTTTGGCCATTTTTCCAAATGTTCGACATGTAGTTGTATGAGTCACACTTTCTATTTTTGAAAATTTGTATTTAATAAGGACTCTACAACTCAGATTTCTTATACTCTATTGAAGTCTCATTTTCTATAACTTTTCAAAAGATTGTTGTAATTACTAATTTCTTGAGAAATAAAATATGAAAGATCTTTTCTTGTGGTTTTTGCCTGGTATAATTTTACCAAGTTTTCCACATAAATACTGTCTTAAAATAGTGCTTATTGTTTTTCGCTATTTTTTGCACTATAAATTTTCTTACACATATCATGCTATTAAGATTCCTTAAGCCAACTTGTATATAATCTAGCTAAATGCATAAGCACTATTCAATAACTATAATAAGAAAACAATGATTGTACAAACACTTCCAAATAGTAATAAAATATAGTTTCAAAATTAGAAAGAGAAAGAGTTAACAATGTCTAAAGCATGCCTGGTATAAATAGCTCTAAGCAAATCTCTTACAAATCCTTGCTCAATGCAAATTGCTCAGCTTGCTACCTCCTCCAAACTCAGCCTATCCCCACTCTAAAACAAGTATTCAATTCTCTCAAAACTCACAAAATAAACTGCTCTCAAACTGTCAAAAAAGAATACAAATAAACAACACGAAAAAATGAAAAACCAAACACTAAGATACTGCCCTCTATTTATACATAAATCAAAAGTAGTTTTCAGCTAAAGGTAAGATAATTTTCATGCCACCTCTTTTATTTGTGCTAGTTTTGGACTTTTTTGGTCAAAACAGTTGCATAATTATCTCTTGAAATCACTCAAATGCCTCTATCAAATGCCTCTATCCAATTGATTATTTCAACTTGTGATTTGTTTTATCTCAATAAAAAGCTCCAATAGCATATCATGTATGGAGTCCAAATCAAAATTAGTTTGTACTTCTACCCAAGTCATGGTTTAAACAAGCATATCTCATGACATTTTACCAAGTCAAAGCTCTCTTTTGGGTTGCGTGTGGGCTTTATAAACTCCTATTTGCATACTACTTCATCGTGGCCTTTTATATTCCTTTTAAATTTGCAATATGGTTGCCTATGTTAGTGACTCATGTCTTCATAATAGCTAATTTTAAATGCTTCCAAACAACAATGAAATATCCACACCACCTTTCCTTTTGGTGTGGAATTTTGACTCGTTTAAAAGCGTGGCTACTTAGCCCAAACGTGGTTGCCTTTGCATACTTTATAACAAAAATAACATGCTTATATTATGTTGTATTATTTCTACTTCCATCATATTATAATATGTGTATAACATATCACATAAATATACTATAATAGCTTCTTATTATAATATATATATCTATATATATATATACACGTTCACATAATTATATTTTTATATATGTGAACTATATATATATATATATATTTGTCATTTAATTAAATATGCTTATATATATTAATATACATTTATATATATATATATCATCATTTTAATATCATACTATATATATATAAAGTGTGTATATATATATTCATGTGAATACACATATGTATGATGTATCTATGTATGGGTATACATAGAAATTTCTATCTGCGTATGCTCGTATGAACATACACTCATATATGTGGGTTACCACATATATATATACACATATATACATCTAATAAATACGTATCCAATTATATATATATATTTAAATACATAATTTATCTCATACCCATCAAAAGGATTTTAACACTATGACTCAAATCAACTAAAAAATCAAAGAGAATCAAAGAAAGTCACCTAAAAATTCATATCAACCTGAAAAGCTATCAAAATGGTTTAACACTTACCAACACATAGCTCAAAATGACTTGACAAGGCTTGTCTAACCTAGGCAGTGAGTATGTGCATCTACTCAAATAGATACACTAGTGGTTTCCATACCAGCTTTCTCTCCTAGGTGATACTCTCTCTCCTCACTAGAAGGTTTGAATCTTTCATGCATCCAACTTAGTGCAACATGAATGAAATTAGTTGATAACATAAAAATAATATTCATCATATATCATTCGCATCATTAAAGTATTTAAAAATTAATCTCATCATATTGAATATTCATACATCTCATTTATTGAAATTCATTAAACATTTAATCATATATTAAAACATATTTACTCATAAAAGGTAGTAGTGATTGGTGAATACACAATGGGGTCTAACATATAGAAATTGAAGCTTTCTAACTGGAAGCATCATTCTACACATACTACCTATGTAGTGAAGGTTCACTTCACCATAAAATTTTCTATTACAGGGTAACCAAAAAACATAACTTCCATATTCATCCAATGATGCATTGGGCATACATACAAAAATAAGAGTGGATTATTCTAGAAGTGGGTCAAAACCAAAAGGAAAAGTACTTGTAGAGAAAAGGGGACTCTCTTCACACAAGGGAATACTATTCTTATAATAGTTGACCTCTTCATAGTATGAACTAAAACAAAAAGAGAAATTTTCCATCTCACATGGTAATTAAAATCATGCCATACATGTTTTTTGATCTACACAAGGAAGCTCCTCTACATGCACATCAAAAGAAAAGCTTTGAAGCTTTGACATATCATCAAATTGAGAAACAAGAGAACCACTTTCTCGAAAAATGTTTTGTTGCTCAATAAATTCAACTTTGGTATGATGATCCCAAGTGAAACATTCTAGCTTAGGTGCACTATCCCTATTGCAAAAGGTCAAATTTTCATCTTGAATGAAGACCTCATATTCAATATTGTAACATTCTAGGTATTACATAGCTAGAGTACATCATAATGGCATGTATTTATGTACATCTCATCAACATATACATTGGACTTGTGAGACACTTCAATTGAAGAACCATTTTTTTAGGTTGTCTATCTATTTCTATTCCTTCTTCATTGTGACTAGTTACAACAATACTAGATTTTTGGCATGAATTTTCTCCCTATGAATTGTTTTAGTAACATCAAATTAGGAATCCTCACTGATATTATCATTAAATTGGAAATCTTGTTGCCCTATCTCATTGAAATCAACCTCAACCTAACTCATAATAAAGAACTTTTACTGCATTTTTTCACCACTAGAGACCCCATATTCATCCCAATTCAATAAAATGGAACCGCCTTGACCCTATTTGTATGCGACCATCCATTCTTGGAACCATCCAAATTTTTGTCTTGAGCATGTTGGAGCAAGGACCCCGAAAGAGCTTACAAAAAATGGACTAATTGTTTTCATAGGACTTGCATAGCTTAATCCATTTTGAGCCTAGAACCTTCTTGGTAAGGCTGCTTATTTTCTTGATATGTTTGAGTATGAGGCATATAAGGCATGTTTATTTGTTCTTTTTGTCACTTGAGAGTAATTAACTCATTGGAAAAACCTCGTAGAAAATTTTCATTTCCTATAGCTCACTTGAAGGTGAAGTAGAAGAATTTAGAGGGTAGAAAGTTGCTCTGAATCATGAAAACCACATCACAATTGAGAGCCCTCAAATAATATAGGAAGGCATGATTTTGGGAGGGCCTAACCAATGCAAGTATTTTGTTCCATGTCTTTAATTCTTGGTCAATTTATCAATGAGGGAGATATTGTCACTTCTGTCTTCAAACTATTGGCAAAGTTTTTATCCTGATCCATCCAAGTCATGGATAAAAGCTAGTTACAATCCCTTGTACCACTGAAGTGTTTTTCCTATCAAGAAAGCTATAAGAATCCTAAAAATTATCTCATATCTTGTCTCATATCAAATCCCTTACTGTTACCAATCAAAAATAATTACAATGATTTCTTGGGCTTGTAAATTATATTGTTGGTTTCTATCAAAATATTGCAGATGATAGGGCTTTGCTCAATAAGCTTCTCAGGAAAGATCATCCTGCTTGGACCCATATACATGACAATGCAATTCAACGAATTAAAAAAAAATGTGCTCAACTTCCTCCTTTATGTCTTCCTGGCTCTGGTAAAAAAATTATTGAGACTGATGCAAGTGATAATAGTTGGGGAGGAGTTCTAAAGGAACATGTTGAAAATCATGAAGAAATTTGTTTGTTATGTTTCTGGTAGTTCCAAAGGAAGTGAAGTAAACTATCACAATACTCATAAAGAGATTCCTTCTTTGGTAAATACTTTCAAATCATTTTATTTGTTTATAGTTGACCATCCATTTCTTTTGAGATCTAACTTGTAGAATCTCAGAGGATTCTTCAAAAAGGAATCCAAAGACAAGGTCAAGAGAGGAAGATTGTTTTGATGGGATCAATTTCTTGACACCTTTGAATTTGAAATTGAACAACTTTCAGGCTAGAAGAATTTGTTCGTTGATTTCCATTCACATGAAGGGAATGTTCAGGTCATCCATGTCTGTGAAGAATGATGGATCAAACCAAGTTGTGAAGAATTCAATGCACATATTAGACGTTTACAACATATTGAATATGATCTATGGGAGTGGTAGCATGAGTTTCACTAAAAAAAAAAAATCTTTTAAGGGAAGCTACTGGTATATCATCTCATTAGGTAAGGAAAAGAGGGATACCACCATTAAAAGTGGAAAATACATGTTTCTTAGGGATAGACATAGGAATGACATGGAAATATTTGCTATTGATAGAAAAATTAAATACTAAACAAAATAGAGCAACCAAATCTACTCAATAAGAGAAATGAGAGTGTATCGATAGGCGCACCGATATGTTGAACCTGTAGAGTCACTAGTTAAGCCTTTTGATGTCCTCAAAGACTACAACTACTAAGAATACACCAAAATTTCAACATGATGAGATAAATCTCATCACATTGGTCCCACCAAGCATGCCAAAAACCATCATCACATGAAATTGCACCTTGCTAAGCTTGGCTTAGAATTCCAATGACACAATGGAAATGATCTCAAGTGTGGAAATTTTTTTGTTGAGAATAGACCTTTGGATAAGGTCAGATACCTTTTTAACCTAAATGTAGTAGTGTTGGTCCAAACCAACACTACATAAACCTACAACTAATCTTATTCCACTGATTTATAGGGAAAATAGAAGAAGGAATGCATACAAGGGAAAGGGTGGAAATACACCTAAATTAAATGGTGTTTATTCTTACCTAGTACAAAATAGAGAAATTAAAAAAAATCATGAGAACTCACACATGTCTCTTTTTATCAGATCCTAGAGGTGTGTATGGAGGTTAGGGTTTGATAAGTGTTGAGAGGGAAACCTAGTATCCATAGTCAACTTATACAAACATATTTAACATAACATACATGCATAGAAAATAATAAAATAGCATTCAAACACATAGGTAAATAACATTCACACAAAATGAAAGAAGTGAAAAGAGGTGAAAATGAAAATATTTATTCATTCAAAGGCATGGAGCCTATTTTGCAAAGAAGAGATGCAAAGCTCTCATGGAGAAAAAATGATCCCTTGACAATAAGGCTTAAAAACCTTTTATGCATAGAAAGTGGAAGAGAGAAGGAGAGATAAAAGAATGATGTGGTAGGGAGAGAACCCTAGCTTCCATCTTGCAACCCTAACATGTTTGTAGAAGGAAATCGAATTTGTAAATGTGAATAACATTCTTTATACCTTGCTAGCTCCTATATTGATGAAAAAGAGCATGGATTTGCAAAAAACCCTTTCCAAAAATGTTGAAAGCATGGCCTAAACATGTCCATCTAATAAAAAGGGCTTGCAGATGGATAAATGTGGCATGGACACCTACAATTTCTCTTGTAAATTCACTAAGAATCATCCCTATAGCTCCACAACTCAAGATCGAGTAATTAAAATAGGCATTGCAATATTGATGGATTTGCAAAGTAAGAGAGACAAAAAAATGAATTGTTAAGGTTTACATATGCTCCTTTTCTCCATGCACATAGATTTATTTTCCTTTTCTTGCCTATTTTTATTTTTTATCTTTGTTGTATTGCAGCCATCAGGGATTGGTAAATTCATTTATTGTGTGAGAAAGGAATCAAAATTAAATTCCATGCACCCCAGTACATACTTAAATGGGCATTTTAATTTCTAGCATTCCTTGTCGGGGGTTGGGAAGGCACTAGGAACTCAAAACCTTGGTTCCTAGTTGCACTGCACTCTTTGATCACACCCCCTTTTCTTGTCTTAGTTCATTTTCATTTCATTAGGGTGCATACCTCTTTCCCTTTGCTTAGTCACTTGACATTAAATATATTGAATCCCCAACAAGAGGAGTTGTTAGGGTGTTGACTTCTCATTTTCTACATGTCCCTCTTTATTGTCTTTTCCTTTCAGGGAATATATTGTGTGTGTCGAGGATGGAGTGAGAACTAGGAACTCATCAAGGCTCTTAATATTCCCAACACAATAAAGAGAAGCACATTTTGGGTTTGTAATTTGGCTATGTGGGTGAGGTAAGGGGAACAAAAGAGAAGCACAAAGTTACAAATATTATCCATATTAAGTATCTCAAATCAATTATCATTAGTGGATTACAAGTGGAGACATAAAATTTCAATAGTTACGTTCTCATATCATTCACTTCATGTGAGAAAGCTCCCACTAAATGCCTTGATTTCAATGATTTTTTCCTTTGATTTTAACTAATACTATTCTACTTAGAATAATTGATTATATATTTTCATTTTATAAATATGTAATGATTTATTTTAAAATAATAACAATTGTGTCCATAAATTTTTGTAGTGGCTTTCACTTAGAAAATTTTAATCTATAACTATTGTTTATTTTGAAATTTGATGGATTGATAGATATGAAGCACATATGTGGGGTGCAAATTTATAGAATGATTCTAATAATACAAGTAAAGAAAATGCAAATAGATAATAGTTTAGACTGTTTGATGTTGTATCTTAAAGTTTTACATTGTGGTTTTTAATGGTAATTTGATAAAAATATCTTGGTTACTAACTTAAATAATGATTTTGTGTTGTTTTTCTCATCTTCTTCATTTTGATTTCCAAAAAATTATTAATTATAATTTATCTCAATATGAAATGATACAAAATAACCCATCCATTAAGTCTTTTTTAATTTATTTGGGTAGAGCACGATGTTAGAAATAGACTAAAATTATCGAATAAATGGCTTCTCCACAAGAGCATATGAGGATTGATAGATTAAAAACATGCATACAAATTTTCTACTCAAATATTGGGGTTCAAAAACACCATTAATATTTCCTAAAAGAAGATTCATCTCTACTATGATACTTATTTTATCTCTATGCCATTTGTAGCTAAAAAAATACTCTTTTCTATTTCCATAGTCGAGCACATATAGCAAAAATATGGAAAAATTTTATAGCATCTCAAGAGATGAGTATCTCACTTATCTTATAAGGTGGGAATATTTAGTCTCATAAATTTCAAATAACTACCATATTAATAATAAAATAAAATTATGCTCTTAAGTAGCCCAAATTTCTTGTGTAAAAGGAGCATTAGTTTTTCAAGAGGTGTCTCAAGATATCGTGGGTTTTCCATCTAATCATTTTTGGGTGTAGATCAATAAATCTTGTGGTTATGAAGAATTATTTCTACAATGTTAAACTAATCTTTATAATATTTACTTGTGTTATATTATAGTAGTTTATAATCTCTTGAGAAAGTATGCTAGCTACCAATACTTACATTGGTATCATGTGAGAAAATAAAGGAAACATAAAATCATATAGCCATTGCATTTTCTAGTAGTTTTAAAGTTTATTTTTCTATTTGTTTAAAACTCCTGATGTTGATTAATAAATGAAAAGAGGTTGTATCTCATTCTTCATATCATTTCCTAGAGCATTATTCTTGGTGAAATATCAATATTTGTCAAGAAATTATAAAAAAATAATTTATTTCTTTTAGTTTCCCTCTTGGAATTTATTGTAATGTGTGTACATACACCAATAGATGTAGCAAAAACTAACATTAATTTCATCTTATACATACTAGGTTGCATGTGTAACTTTCCCATTACCTTTTATATCAATAATTTAGAACATTATAAGGAGTTGTCCGGGTTCCATATAGTTGGTGCAAGGACCTCATAAACCTCCAAAATCTAATCTAGATCATTTTTTTAAGATGGACAATTTACGATTAGTCAACACGTTATAGAAGAATGAAGGGAATGAGTCCATAGGTAAAGGATTAAAAAAAAATTAAGGTAGATTCAACAAATTTAGCTTGGCTTGCCTATTATTCAACATACTTTTAATGTTTCCTAGATCTAGTTATTTTACAACTAATTTGTTATCTATTAAATTGATATTATGTGTCAAAAATTTTAGTTAAAAATCAATCACAATTTAGAGGAAGGTTTATATTGAAGACTATGAGTATAGGAATAACAAATACAAAGGTAAATGCTTATCTATATGAAGACAAGGCATAAGTGGTATGGATAGACTATATATGTTCGAGTGTGTTATTGTGGTTTATTTGAACTTATGAAAAATCATATATTAAAAGTTAAGACCATAATTATAATTTTTTTTAAATCTCTAAATATAAGTTGGCTATTTAATACCATTTGCCTCAAACTAAACTATATTATTCTTAATCATTCATTTTATCTTACCATAATTTTTTAAGGTGACACTAGAAAAATGCATTTAAATTAATAACAATGTATAGATAGCATAGATTCTTAATATTCCAACTTTTCTTGCCATAGATTTTTATACTTTGTATTAGATAAAATCATAAAAGGTTTATAACAATCCTTATAAACTACCAATAGTATCCCACTTGACTTAAGTTGAAAAGGGTATAAATCAATAAAATTTGTAGATTACAAATTTATTACTTTACTCGATATACATTTCATTTATAGTATTGTTAAAATAGATTCATTTTACTTTCATTAGATTAATTCACATCCAAAATAAAAATAGTAAAGATCAAAAAATAGAAAACTACATTAGGAAAAATCCTTCATAGTTTTACACTCATGAAATACTTTCGTTTTTAGTAAAGTAGATAACAAGATCACATCCAAAGGTAAGGAGGCTTGTGTAATCCAGGATAGGGTTAGTTCTTCCTAGGAGGGTGATGCTGAGGGTAAGGATGTTTTTAACTTTGATCATGAAGATTTTCCCAATCTTTTGGGGATGGCTAAGGAAGGGTCCATTTTTCTATTTAAATGGGTGTTTCATGAGCTCAACATGACTAATGTTAGGGTCAGGGGTGTGGTGAGTAAAGTGGGTGAATCTTCGGTTCAGAATCAAGTTGATGAGTTTTTTGATTCCTTGAAGATTATGGTTGAGGAGACACTAAAGATGAAGCAGATGTTTGAAGAACGTATTCTGACCCTTAAAGACCAAATGGAAAGGATTAATGTGAAATTGGAGAAGGTTGGGGATGGGGCTAAATCTATTATGAAGTATGATTCCAAGGGCATTTCATCCCCTATTGGAATGGACAAGAAAAAAATGGAGATTTCTCTTGGTGAGGATGCTGGTGCTAGTGAAAGACAGGTGGAGGGGGAGGTTTCTGTTGACAAGGTTGTTGGGCTGTAGATTGTTTTGATTAGTGAGGTAAATATGGTTGAGCTCGGTGCTAGAATGTGTAATAAGACCAAGTTGTAGGCTAGGGTCCCTACTAAAGATATGTTTGAATCCAAGGATGATTATCAGAGGAATATGGAGAGTGACATGGAAGCTATTGATATCCTGTTGAATATGTAGTGTTTTTTCTTGTCCTTCCTTTTTGGTTGTTGTCGTGTTGATGGTTTGTTATGTTTTGGTTGTTGTTGGATTTGTTTAGTTATCTTTTGCTTCAAATTCTCTTTTTTGTAAAGGGTTTTGGGGCTCCTTCAAAACCTATTTACCTCTAATAAAAAACAAGATCACATCTAAAAATTAGGAAAATAAAAAATAAATTTAAGTCTATATGGAAGGTTTGGTCTATCTTCAAAACATACCATTCTATGCTATGAGACTATTTAAAGTTTCAATCAAATGTGTGGAGAAGTTTGATCAGATTTAGAAGTAGTTCCTATGAGCTAGAACTGAGGAAAGGAAAAGAATACCTCTAGTGGCTTGGTAACATTTTTGTAAACCTAAAAAGATGGGAGGTTTGGGTATTAGGAAAATTAGAGAATTCAACATTGCCCCACTAGCTAAAAATGTGTGGAGACTTATTTATGATGAAACTGGTTGGTTGTCCATCTTGATAAATAAGTACTTTTTTGAATATCAAAACTTTAGGTAATTTCTATATGTTGATCATCTTCTAGATGGCTCTTGGTTTTGGAAGAATATTCTTATTTCTAGGAAAATTATTCAAAATGTGTCTTGACGTCTTCTTGGTGATGGAAGATAGATTAAGTTTTGGGATGTTGTGTGGTGTGATAAAGTTTCTCTCAAGGAACTTCATTGGGATATTCATATGAAAGATATTTGTATTAGAAATTTTAGGATGGTAAATGGAGAAATCTGAGGAATGTTGACTCTTCTTCAAAAGAGCTTCAAATTTTCATTTCTTGGATTCATATCCCTTATTTTCTAAAAAAATGATAAGTTAATTTGGAACCCCTCCTTAGATGGTATGTTTTTTGTGGCTTCGTCTGTTGGTATGCTGCTAGAACAACAAAATCCTCCTCCCTTTTGGATCTCTCTTTGAAACCATTCATTAATCCCTAAGATCAAAATTTTCTTTTGGATCGTGGTTTAGGATAAAATTTTGATTGTTGATATTGTACACAAAAGGGGGTTCACCTTTTTTAATAGATCTTCCCTTTGTGAATGTAGGTATGAATATTCCTTTCATGTCTTCCTTGGTTGTAACTTCTCTAGGTCTATTTGGGGTCATATTCTTTCTCTTTGAAACTTAGTGTGGGTTTTTCCTAATTCCTTTGAGGATTTCTATGACCAGTGGATCTTTTTATCTGCTAATCCCTTGATTAAGATGTTATGGTCTCTAATGACCCATCATGTAGCCTAGGGCCTTTGATAAGAGAGAAACAATCGAGTGTTCAAAGATTCACATGTTAAGGAGGAAGGTGTTTTGATTAAAGTCTTAGAGCTATAAAAGAAAATTGCATGGGGCAAAAAATTATGATATATGAGCATGAGTCTCAATTTTTAGATAAGTGTCCAATCTCTTGGCTGACATCTCTTTTCCTCTTATGAATATGAGGTCTTCTAGAGAGAATGTGGTGTGGAGGTGTTCACCAAAAGGGTGGATACAAATTAATTTTGATGGGGAAACTAAAGGGAATCCTAGGCCAGTTGGATGTGGGGGAGTGTTAAGAGATGAGGATGGCGGGTTTGTTTTAGTAGTGGAAGTTCCATTGGGAATGCAAAAAAATCACTTTGCTGAAGTAGTGGCAACGTATAATGGTATACAATTTTCCTACGATAGAGGCTTCAAGAAAGTGTGGGTCGAAGGGGATTCATTAACCATTAAAAGATATCTTAATAAGGTGTATCCCCCTAGTTGGTATATTGAGTCATTAATTTTTGATTATTTATGCATGCTCAACTCTTTTGATGATATAAGGATTACTCATATCCTTCGTGAGGGCAATTATTTGGTAGAATTCTTCGCTAATGAAGGAGTGAGAAGGAAATAAATTAAAATGTGGGATGGGTATTATTTATTACCCATCATAGATCTTACCTTCTTAATAATTATAGCCAACACAAAAAATGATCAATGATAGGACATGGAGTTGATTGCTCCTAGATGTCTTGCATGCTTTCTGGGTAGTAAAAGGGTCCCTTTCCCTTTTTGTTTTTTCCTAGATTTTAGGAACAAAATTTGGGGTTTGTAAACTATGAGAATTTATATGACCAAGGGAGGAGACAAAAGACGTGTGGAGCCTCTATCTTGGGATGGGGTCCGTAGGAAGCCTAAGGTTTGGAAAAAAATTGGTGCAGGGGCACCCATGAGTTCATGCCTCCAAGAGGAAAAAATAGTCATTTTGTTTTGGTTTTTATGTTTTCCTCATGTAATAAGATCCTTATTGATCATATCATGTTTTTAAGAGTCTAGATGAGGTCTTAGGAGAATAGGTGTTGTCAAAAATGCAAAAAGTGTAAATGTTATCATAGTTGCACAAAGCAACTTTTGCTTTTGTTGTCAAAGTGGAAGATGAATGGTTGGAAGTTGAAATTTATTTTGTAACTTTTGAGAATTTTTTGAAAATGAACTAAAAAGGCTTTTTAAGGTTGATGACATGGTTAGAGAGGGTGGTTGTTGAATATCTTGAAGTTGGAGCAATAAAATACCTTTGTTTCTTGCAAATCTGGACGTTACATCGTTGTTCTTTTATTATGTATGGATTTATATGAGATTTTTATGGCCTGAGATTGATTGGAAATGAGAAATATTTTAATCTTCTTTCTGTTGCACTTTGTCTCATTGATTTTCATTAAGATTTGTTCAAGTTAGAGCAATTTTACTCTAAGTCGCTTGAAACCCTAGTTAGGGTAGCTTGAAGTAAAGAAAAATGGAAATCTCTCCATTCCTCTAGTGAAAAGCTCTCAAACTCAGTGGAAAGGATTGTAATAGAATATATTTTGATTATTCAAATTGTAAGAGAAAGAGGATGGAGGTTGCATGCATGGAAAACAATTGAAGGTTTGCTACCTTCTTGAAACAAGCCTAGTTGCAAACTAGGAAAGTCAGTTTTTGGCCATCTCATTCCAAAACAACCTTATCTAAATTTGAGATATGTTGTATAAAGCCTAAATGGGTACCTAAATACAATTTTATATTCTAGGTGTGATGTTTACAATTAAATTTATGACCAAAAATCTCAATTTGTTGCCCCACCTTCAAGGCTTAGATAAGCAGGACAGTCAAAATTAGAGCATGTTCGTACAAAACAACCCACCCTAATTTTTAGATATGTTAAATAAGAGAAAAAAAGGTATCTAAAACTATTCTCACTTTGTGGATATCAATTCTTCCTTGAAGGTTGTGTCAAAATTTGTCATTTTGGAGTACTACTAGGAATTAGGTTTGTTTGTAAGGGAATGCCAAGTAGTTTGGAAAACCTTAATTCTTGTGAGTCATTTTTGGTTTACACATGTTATTTTAACATTGTCTAAGATTAAGGGTTGGATGAAGGGTTTGAAGCACTGGTGTATTATTGGAGTTTTGTGATCTTGAAGGAGCTTTAGCCCATTTTTTGTGAAATATGGTATCAATTGCTTAAGTCCAACCTCTACTTTGCATCAATTTTGGACAGGGCCCTGACAAGCTACAAAAAAAAGCTACATGGGAATGATCCTAAAGCCTCTAAGCTATTTGTCAAGGGCTAGAAAAATAGAGTTTTGACTATGAATGACAAGGAATTTGTATTAAAAAGGAGGTGATTGTGAAGATAATTGGACTGAAGATACATGGAAGGAAGTTGTTATATGATAGGAAAGCTAATGATGAAGCCCTTGATCAATTCTTTAAGGGTATTGAACAAGAAAAGTTGATGAAATCATCTTCTTGGGGCTATGACTGACTCTCTATAAAAGCTATCTGGGTTGAGATTGTGGAGGTTATCGTGCACTATATTACTCTAGATGAAAGGTACATGACTATCTTGGATGTCCATTTTATTTTCTTGAATTATTTTATGCATAAGATGTTAGATTCTTTTCCTTATTTTCTCCTAGCTTCACTGGATTATTCTGCAAGATTATTTGGAAAACCAAAAATTTCTAGTGTTTCATGATGGTTTAATCCTTTTAATCATGGAATATGTGAAGACCTAGAACCCTTATGCTGAATTCAAATGAGAAGGGTATTTTCAAGAAAAATAAAATCCAATGGTAGTACACTATTTCGTCATGAGTTTTGATTCCACGAAAGATGATGAAGAAGAGTGGAGGGAGGAGGAAGAAATAGATGACTTTGTTGAAGTGTTATCTATGACTCCCTTTGATGGAGAAGAACATAAGAAAAGAAAGGCCATTGGAAAGAAGATCTCTCCAAAAAAGAATGATAAAAGTTTATTTCATGGTCATAGGAATCTTAAACAAGGGACAAGGAGAAAGGATTCAAAGAGTAAAGGAAGGGAAAAACAACTCAAAGCCTTGTAGGGAGGAGGTTGGAAAATTCAAAGAGAATTTTGAAGATAGGATGACCACAATCTAGGCCACTAAGAAAGGCCCTACCAAGGAAAACATTAAAGCTACTAATATAGCCACTTTATCTAAAGATTTTTCTTACCTACATACTAACAAAGATGAAATATATTATGTATTGGGGTTAGCAAGGGAGAGAGTGGCTAATTATTTCAAATTTTCCAAATGGTTCTTCTTAGAGATTAATAAAACCAATGCCAAAGATTGAGGTCTACATGAAGAAGTCTCTAATGAGGAGAGGGACCAATCTAGGTCTCTAAATAGGGAGCTGCAAAATAGGTTGGAAGATGTTGAGGAAGTCATCATTATCTTAAAAAATGATTATGAGAGTCGTGTTGGATATGGAAAATAAAATTTAGGAGATTAATACCAATATCAAGAATCTCTCGAAGATAATTCAATGCTCAATTAAGAATAGTGTTGAGGGATTTTGGATCCTCATGGAAAAGATTAAGGAGCTAAGGGAGGAACAAATCACTGGAGCTACCCTAGAGAATAAAAAAAGAAAGAGCGGGTTACAAAAGAAAAAGGGAAAAAACAAATGCTAGATGAAGTGAAGGGACCTAGTGCTAGAACCCAATGAAGCAAGAAGAATCCCTTCAAAAAGGAGAATAAGAAGCTACTGGACTTGGTCAATCTACATTATAACCAAGAGTTAGAGGTTGCTAATACCTTGAAAAATATGAAGTAGCCCTATAGGTGTTTTTTTTAATTTTTGTTAGTTGTTGTTTGGTTTCTTGTTGGATGTGTCTTTCCTTTTGTGCAGTGTTTTGATGTAAAGGGTTTCATATCCCTTAAAAACCTATTTTTCTTGCTAACCAAAAAATTGTATTAGAAAAATTATTAAAACCAAAAACATAAAGAAAATAAGAAGAAAGAAAGTTTTCAATTTCATCACAATACACACAAAATTCAACATTCAACCAACCAAGAAAGAAATCCCTTAATCCTGTCATGATAAAAAAAAAAAATCAACATTCAAAAAATAGTAAAAAAACAAGTTATACTTTTTAATCAATTCAATGGGTACACTCAATGTATCTTGGAGTGAGGGAAGATTAGATAAAAGTGATATTATACAAAACCAAGGAAAATATACAAGTTCAAGAAAACCCTACGAAAGAAACTATTCAAGAACAAAACCAAATCCTAAAACAATAGAACAAAACACTATTTAAGGAACCACATCTTGAGTATAATCCAAATTCAAAGTCAATTCATACATTAATTTCTTGAAGAAATAGGGCAAGACGTAGATATTGTAATGAATATGGAAACACCAATTATATTACTAAACTATTAGTCTCTTGAATTAAAGATTAAATCAAGGAAACTATAAAAACCCATCAAATCAACCCATAAACAAACCATACAAATAACACAATCACCATTTTTGATAATTTTCTTCCCTATGAATAGAACCTATCATCCCCACTAGATCACTTGACCGACTCTTGTCATGAGGGTAGGAGTGACTAGGCAAGTGCCTCTAGCAAGAGTGTGGTTAAATTTGCTATATTAGTATATTAATTAATCCATTATGTTTGGGTCAATTCTAAACAACTTACGTTCTTCTATATTCTTTTAGTTTGAAGGAAAACTATGATTAGTTTCTATTTTTATCCTATCTAGCCATGACAATCCTATAAAAAATTAGAAGAGTTGATACACCATTATATATTGTTAGTTGTTTTATCTAAATTCCATGTAGCAACAATTAGTAAGTAGTTTTTTTTGGTGTTAATATAAAATTTATTATTTCTTGATATTTCCTTCATGCTTATAGTCAAGGTATTAATTTTGGTAGTGAATATTAAAGGGAATTCAATTATTCTATATTTTCATAGGGTGTTAGTGAAATTTTGGAAATAAATATATTCATGTATAATATGTACGCTTGGCTGGACTTATTACTATATTTTTTATCGTGTATGTTGTGTTCATCATAAGTTTTATCAATTTATTCTTAATAATTGACAAAGGTTCATGTCAAAAAATGGTAGGATTATAAATGTTACAATATTTGATCCATTTAATTTAGGTTATTTTGTTAAGTCTATAACAATGTCATGTTTTATTTTTTGGAAGCCAATAATTATTTTGTGATATTTTATAACACAATATAGATATTACAATTAGATCTACATGATTTATCAAGTTGAAACATAGTGTTCAATTTATTTTCTCATAATTTTGGACCTTCAAGATTGATACACTTGAATAGATTTATCTACCAATTCATATTTGGATTTGCTTGAGTTAGTTGTGCCATTTTCCTTAATCTTGGATATTTCCAAAGTAAGCCTAGATTACTAGTTGGATGATAAGGAAATATCAATTCATTGGTGGGGTTATATGATTCATAATATTTTATCTAACTAGGATTTTGGTTAGGATTTGGCTCTTTCTTAGTCTTATATTTGATTCAATATTAATGTATAGTGATATCATTTTCATTTATATGAGATAATATATCTTATTTATTTTAACTTATAAATCTATAAAATATAATCAACTTCATTTAAAATTAGTTACTTCTATATTATGACATCAACAAAGTTCTCATATGCAAAATATGAATTTATTATTCGAAGGTTAGAATATCTATCATGCTTGTATTGTATTCTTCGATATTTTTTTGATCTATTGTATTAAGTTGAAAAAAAAGGAATGACATATTACTATTTTTATTATTATTTAAATTCTACTAACAAATAAATTATAATTATGGAAAATACAACTATATTTCTGATTAGTAATAAAATGCCTAGTAATGTAAGAAAGAAAAATAATAATTTCTTAGGTAATTACAAATGATGGAATTTTAATAAGATTGGCAAATATTAGTGAATCCTTCTAAGATTCTAGTTTAGTTATATAGAATAATCAAAAGATAAAGTTTAAATAAATTAATAGGTGTAGCACCCCTCTAATTTGTTTATGTTTTCAGACAGTGTTTTTACTTTGATAGACTATGATACTATGTGTTGTTATTTGATCGCTGACATTGGAGCAATGATGGTTTTTATATTATGATGTGATGGTACACTTTATGGATGATTATTGTTTATGACATGCTTTTTGGTTAGCATAGTTGATTATTTGAGTTGTGATTGATATATGCACATCTGTAGTTAATTGATGTTTTAATTTTGTCAGTTTTGATGTGACATTGTATTGGTGAAGGGAACGGGATTGTATCAATTGCTTGCGAGCGCCCTGTGATTCCGTGATTCTCTCTTCACGGTGTGATTTTTCATGATATATATATGACACATGTTTTGATTTCAGGATTGCAAGTATAGGACATTGACTCCACCTAGATTGATAGGTTTGAGTGTGTCCATTGCCCAACAAAATAGTTGATTGGGAGATAGTAACGATGTTTTCTTGTCAAGCCACAACCCTATTCACAGTGTGTCATCAGTCCTTGTTTCAGTATGCTTTGTTGTTTTTGTCCACGTTTGTTTTGTCGTTTATTTATTTTGTAAGGTATGTTCTGTGGGAAATTAATGTTTTAATGTTTTTAAGTGATTATTTAATTAATCTTGATTAATGTTGTTAGAAGCTTTATATTTGATTTCATTAATTAAATTAAATTTATTTTGTAAAGTGATTCAATCTTTGAGATTAAATTTATTTTATAAAGTGATTAAATTAATTAGATTAAATTTAATTAGAAGTTAATATGTTATTTTGAATTATTAAAGGCACAAATATGTTAGAAAATATCTAGAGGAAATATTTGTGATCTATTTTGGGAAAGATATTTTATTTGTGACATGTGTTAGAAAAAATTAAACACTGTTGTTGGGAATTAATTCTCAGAGAGAATAATTGCATTAACTGAAAGAGGAAAGAGGTTACTTCAGGACAATGAAGAAATATATTTTGGGAGGTTGTTGAAAATGGAAGGAGGTTGTTGAAAATTCTTGTTGGAAAATTTGGGGAAGAAGTGCTTGGAAAATTTTGGCTTTGGTTTTGTTTTCATCTTTCTCAAAAAGTGGATAATTTGGAAGAAGCTTTGATAAATTAGAATCTGAAGGCGAAGCTTTACTCCAAATATCATTTCCTCAAGCATATGGAAATAGGTTCTTTAATTGTTTTATTTAATTTCAAATTGAAAAGGTCATTAGAATAATTTGTTGTTTTAGAAGATTGTTTGTACAAAGAAGAATATTATATTTGTTTAGAAGCTTTAATATATGTTGAAAATTTGAAAGATTGTCATGTTTGGAAATTGTCGTGAAAGCTTAGAGTTTCTGTAGAAATTGTTTTAAACTTTGATTTGTTTGGAATTGAAAAATTGTCGTAAAAAATTTAGAGCCTCTATAGGAAATTGTTTTTATACAATAGAAATCCTAAAGGGAAAAGAATAGAAAATTTAGAAAACTTTTGAAGGAATGAATTTAAAATCTTCCTGTCAAAATTTGTAGAAAATATTTGTTTATATTGGAAAGGATTTCCTATAGAAGATTGTTGATTTTCTTCCATTTAAATTTATTTGATTTGGGAAATGAGAACCTCTAGTAAATTTTGAAGCATGTTAATAATTATTAAATTCCTATTAAAATTGCTTTCGAAGCAAACCTGGTACAATTTTTTCCGTACGACGATATTGGATTGTAGGTATTGTTTTGAAAAAAAAATAAAGTATAAAAGTTTGTAATGGGAGAGCGCTGGGGCTACCCACAACCGTCGCCCCCATGTAGGGAAGCCGATGCTAGAGGTAGCAACAATGCTTCCCACAGTGGTCATGCCCCTTAAGGGAATGACATGTTGTTTATACAGCCTACGAGTTATATAAATTCATTCGCTTTTTTTGTATGTCGATTTTTGACTTTTAATTTGGGGTTTTAAAATATAGTAAATATAATATGCATATTAATATATATATGTATATATATTTTATTATTGTTTTGGAAAATTAAAGCTAATTTAAAATATTTAAATAATTTATTTATATTTATACAATAATATATATATATATATATAAATGGAATTTTTATTATAGGTGCATGTTTAATATATGTATTAAATGTACAAATTAGATATTTTAAAAATAAATGATTTTAATAGAGGAAATTGATTTTTAATTGAGAAATTGAATTAAATAATATATTTAATTTCTTGGTTGATTTTAAATGAAATGGTGATAAGCTAGTTTATTTGGGCAATGAATTATTGTATTTTCTTGAAATAGAAATTAGATTTAGGAAATCATAATGGTAGTTTAATTTCTTGCACGAATTGCTTATTAAATTATGATTTCTTATGTTCACGTAAGTTGGAGAAATGTGTTAGTTGTGTATGTAAGTATTCCAGATGATATTATTTTATTAGGGGGTTGTTGTCATTTTTGGTTCAACCCGTTGATTTCCCTGAGGTAGTACACTTGGTTGTTATTCAGTTTAAACACTCGGTTACTACAAACGGGATGCGTTGCCTCTTATGTTTTGGTATTGGGATTTAGTATATGTTTGTGCACTTTGTTTACCCCTTGAGTTTTGTATTAGATCCTTGTGTTGTTTATAGGGGAGTGGCTCTCAATGGGGGCTGATGCACAAAGTGGTGCCAAGGTAACTCATGTGAGAGTTAGTTAATTCAGTGAAAATAAAATAAATGTATTAGGGGAAAGGGTAGCTTAAATCATATAACTTGTTAATTGTTTCTCGCTCATGGGATCAAGGGCTTGTTTAGACTTGGGATGAGATAGGAAGACCTGGAATGGAAAGATCACTATCTTGTCCCTATGAAAGATATTTGATTCTGCATCAATTTGCATGTGGGGTTGGGGGTCATGAGAGGCTACTAGGGTGACCCAAGATGGGGGCCGAGGCCTAGGAAGATCTGCCAGGGTAACCCATGCATCTTTGTGATGACACTCCTCTTATGACAACAATTTGTACTGTGCAGTTGATATACTTGATTATTTTACTTTGGAAGCAATCTAACCTTTATGTATGTAATGTTCTTGTATGGTTTAGTTTCGTAGTTTCCTGTGTCTAGAGGTTGTTGGTTTTTCCTAGGAAGCCTTTTTACTATCTCCTAGCACAGGGGGTGGGCCTTCCGGTACCACTTGGTTGGGTGGAACGTGCACCTTACACTGTTGGGTTTCCACTTTATGTTCATGATGGCGGGATCTTCCAGATTAGAGAGCTCACATGTTGTAGATGATTTAATTATTCTTTTGGATCAGTTGGATTCTTATGTATATGTACTACTCCTCATTTGTATTTGAGGAGGATTCTTGTATCATTGTAATTGTAACATTATTGTATGATCTTCCTAATTTTTAAAATGAGCTTTGTAACTGTTATATTAAATGAATGCAATCTATGAATGATTCGTTAATGTACTTTGTATCTTATGAGATGAGTTAAATGTTATTGGATGTATGTTCTTTATTTCATGAGTATTATTTTTATGTGTTATGGGATTCAAATGTAAGCGTTGTCACGTACCTTAGAGGATGTATATGTTAAGTGTTGTTTACTTTACTTATATTGTTATTACACTTAAAAAAAAAATTGTTACACTTTTGTTGTGTTTGCGTTGTCCTCTAGGGTTACGTGGCGGGGCATTACAATAGACTAGATTAATGACCAAATCAAATAATGTTAAATAATAATTTAAATCATTTTAGCAATAATATCAAACTTTAAATTCTATTTAAAGGTAAATTACATTTAATGAAAGGTACCTTGGTATATTTAGAAAATTATATTTTTAATAATTCAACAATTGAAATTAATGAGATAGTCATAAGCCAAAAATTTAAGTTAGATAAGCTAACTTAACCTAACTTTACAAGTATAATAAGATTTTATTTAAATCATTATGATTAACTTTCAATATTTAACTTATTATGAGAGACTCACACCCTATTATGCATACTTATTGATTTATTATACGTGGTACACTAAATTGTCCATCACATTCATTTGGTGAAATTGTTTAAAAATGTCACATAAAGGCTTAAATTTGCTTAAGATGATTATCAAAATCTTATACAAGTTAGGTAAATGCATGAATTGAGCCATAATTTAGGTTATAATGTAATATATTGAAAATATAAACACATTCAACTATGAGCCCCTTAGTTAAATTAGATTCCTAAATTTTAGCATGTTATATTGAATTTATGTACAAGTTATTAAAAAATGTTTTCATTTTTGGGGCATATAACATGAATTAAGGTGATGCCCCTAAAGCATGTAAGCATAATATTTCCCTAAGGACAAGGCAAAGAATAATAGAATTACAATTGAGAGGTAGGAAGTTTTGAATGTCTAATCTAGCATGATGTTGAAGAAAGTGAATTAATAAGGTGATATTAGCGATGGTGCACTTCATCACATAGAATAGTTCATAGAAAGTAAAATATCATTGCAAGTGAAGAAAACCTTGTAAAAAACAAACAAGGTCAATAAAAACAAAAGACTCAACAACAAACAATTATTTTATCTTGCTTATCTTTCTCCTCTAATTAAAAAATAAGGGTGCACCCAAAATATCCACTTCATGTGCTTAGATTGTGTGACGAGTGTGATTGTATGATTGTGTGACCAACATAATCACAACTCAAGGATGATAAAATGGCAACAAAATTTTGGTATGGTTATTAAGTTATGATATTTGAAGAAGATAGACCTATATTTATAGATTTCTAATGGAAAAAACCAAGGGTCAAAGATGCAAAATTTGATGAGGGGCTAAGATTTGAGGATGGGTATATGACTTAACCTTGTGACAAGTGTCACAAGTGGGAAGAAGGAGATTGATGAAGTGTAATGGATACATGCTCACATGCATGACCATGGCATATGTAAGAGGTATGGGGAGATACACATGTGGGAAAAATGGTGGGATTAGGGCTAAAAGGAAAAACATGAGGTGGAGGATTGAGAGGGTTTTAGTCTTACAAGTTTCCATGCTAACACATGTGTGAGAAATGAGTGGGATTAGTAAGCATGCTCACACATGTGGGAGCATGAGAGAGGTAAGGACACTTTTCAGATGATGAAAGTTTGGATTTTGATCCATACAAAGATTTTGAATGGTTAAGATTAAAATTTGGGGGATTGAGGTGAGTTGAAATTTAAAATTTAGAAGATAATGTGGCTTAATTAGCCTTTAATAATTAGCTCAATATGTTTAATTAATTAATAAAGTTGGAGGAATTAAAGGATTAAGGTTATTACTTTAATTAACCTTAGAAAGAAGATGGAAATTAATTACAAGAAGGTTAATTAATTTTATTATTGATTTAATTATAGAAAAATGAGATGGTAGTGAATTACAAAAATGATTAGTTAAATAATAATTTATTCAATTAATAGAAAAAAGATAAATCAAGGGTTGAAGGTGAATTTTGGGTGTCTATAACAAGCATTAGATATGGGATAATTAGTGATAGGTAAAAGGAAAAGTAAATACTAATTTTAAATAGTAAGGAAAGTAGCACATAAAACAAAGTAGGAAGAAGAATGTAATAAGTTCAACAAGCATATGAGGTATTATTTTAGTAGCATTTGGTTAAAAAAAGAGGGCTTTTAGTAGACTAAGGACCAATATATATGTCAATTGGAGGTCCATGCCACACTTTTACAAATATTCTAGTTTGTCCCTATTCTTAAAGTCTTGTAGATTAGTAAGGCCTGGCCTAACTAATCACATGTGGCTAGTTGTTTGTGCCCCTTCTCAAAGTTTTATGGATAGTTGTGTGTGCCTCTATATCCAATTGTGAAAGATGATGGTATATGTGGTCTTATCCATAATTATTGTAACATATTGGGTATTTGAGTATGTCCCGATAATTGGTTGAGAGTTTAGTGTGATCATTATCATTAAGATGAAAATTTGAAAGTTTCCCTATTCACAATTATTTAAGTATGTGTAGTTATGTGTTTTTCCTAAACTACCTAGATACAAAATATTTTGTACAAGTCTCATGAAAATAATGTAATAAAGGGATATGATAGGAATTTTATTACACTATAGAATATAGTTAATATACTTGGTTAAAGGTTAATTTTAATTATCATATATGCTTAAACCATTATTTAAACTTTTTAATTCAATAATATTTTCAATATATTAGGTGTTTGGTTAGTGTGTTGAGAAGGCTATTAAAATGACTCTTACATAGAGTTCTAGAAGAAATTTGAGAAATATAATACCATATGTGTATATGTATATTTATAGATATATCTATATCTATATATATGTGTATATATATACAAATAAATATGTATATGTATATAGGTATATATATATACACATATACACACATATATAACATACATTCAAGTTTGATAATATAACATGGAGCTTTCTACATTTCATTTTAATATTCTAATAGAAACAATTAAATATTCAACACAATTTTACTATATGTGTATATATACATGCATACATATATATGTAATTATGTATATATACATATACATATATATGTACACATACACATACATATATATGTATGTATGTTTCCACACACATTGACACACACACATATGTATATAAAAATATATCTCAAAGTTTAATAAATAACATCTAATTTTTACATCGAAGGTGTTCCTTATATAAAGTGAATGACCTACTTTTGAATATCAATGACCTTGGAAATTATAGAGAAGGATGCAAGACCGTTGAAATAATTTGAACCATCAAATTTTCTAAAATATTAAAAGATATAGTATATAATTAAAGAAAAAAATTGCTTTCTTATTTAATATTAGCTTTAAATTAAGAAAAGATAGGATAAGAATTGTTTTCTTCTTTTGAACTTTTAAAACTTAGATTTTTAGATAAACAATACTAAGTTTTTAATAAATAGATATATTTTTCAAATAATAATAATAATAATAATAATTCAATAAATTACAAATTGACTTTTTATCTTTTAAATAAGGTTTCATTTCATTTTCACTTAAGTTTAGTGTTACTATAATTTTTGATATAAAAGTTAGAATTTTAATTTTAACAATTTTAATATTTTATTTGAAATATAATTTTAGTTTTTAAAATTTAATTTATTTAATCATATTTAATAAAAAAAATTTATTTGTTAATATTATTTGTGATATAAATTAATTATACTCTTTAGGTACATATTCTATTAATATTACAATTCTAATAAATTAAAAAAATATTTTAACTTTTTTATTTAATCTTTTATTAACTTAATAAGTTTTTTATTTGTAACTATTTTTTAAAAATTATTATGTTTATTAATATTTATATTTTGATATATTTTGACTTTCTATTTAGTTTATTTTATTTTTGTTTTTAATTTTGATTTTTGTATTTATGATTTATGTCTTTTTATGAAATTATAACTAATAAGAGAAGAACCTGACATAATGTTGGGTGGGAGTGGGCACAAAGGACTTGTTTTGAATTTTGAGAAGGAAGCGGGCGATGAAGGCAAGGGGGATGAAGTAGATGAAGTGGGAAGTGTTGTTGGAGGAGCGGTCGATCTTCGTTGGCCTACCTTCTGTGCTCATCATGTTGGTGTGTTGTGCAAGAAGGACCTTTTGACTCTGGTTGCGGGTGTGGCTGCTAGAGACCCTATTGCGGGAGCTATTGAGGTTGTTGTTGGTTCTTTGGTACAGTAGAGGGATTTCATTTTTTCCCTTGCTCATGATGTTGACGTTTGGAAGATTCTTCTCGAAGGGCTTCTTCTGGCATTGCCTGGAGGTATTTTTTGTTCTCTTCAGCTTGTTCAGTTTGTTGGTTGCTTATTCTTTCATGGCGGCTTGTGGAACTTAGGGGTCTTTTGACCCTCTTCTGGTACACACCAATTAATGTTGGTAAGTTTTTGTTTTATTTTGGAGACTCCTAGTCGATGGTGTTGTGAATGGATCTTTTGTTGCTAGGAGTGTCTCTTTCATTTGGGGTTTGGGTGTTTGCCCTCTAGCGTTCAGTTTTCTTAGTTTCCTTGGTAGCTCTTGGTTGTCGTGGGGTTGGTGGGTCTCAAGAGCTTGGGATTCAAAGTTTTATCTATTATGGAGGTTGTGGTTGAATAGTCTTTTCCCCTCTATTTTGCTGCTGGAAATGTTTTCTTGGAGGGCAGAAGTTGTCCTTTAAGAGAGTGGGTGCTTTGGTGCCCTTTTTGTTCCTTACTATCTCATTTGTGGAAGGGGGTTGTAGTTCTATTGGAGGAATTTTTGCTGGTTTTTGAGGTGGAGTTCCTTCAGTTAGTGCAGTTTGGTTCGGTGGTGTTCCTGCTAGAGATTGTTATGATGTGGGTTGGGTGGCTTCCTATTCCATGTCTATTGGCCCTAACTTTTGAGCTTTTGGTCTTTGCTTAGTTATCTCTCGTGTCTTGGTTTATGGCTGAAACTCTCTCCCTTGCTTCTTCTTGGCTCCTATTTTTTGCTCTTCCAAAGGATGTTATGTATTGCCTTTCTTCGGGGGTTGTTGCTTTCTTTTTGGTTCCACGATGGTTGTCTTCTTTTGAGATGAAGACTACTCCTTTTGATGTGGAAACCTGTCCTATTGAGGTGGAGTGGGGTGTTGTGGTTCTGGTTGGAAGTTCTTTCTTCGATGGCAAAGGTTTTCATTTCATCTTCTTCTATAGAGGGGAGCCTTCTCTTATGGAGGTAGAGATTGGGTTGGAGGCTCAGGCAGACGAGTTCCAGGTGAAGAATGTTGTTTTTTAGTGCTCTATTTTGTTTTCCTACTGACCTATTGAGGTGGGGAGTTTGGATTTCGTGGGTTTAAGGTCCCTGACAAAACTTGATGATGGCTTTCTTTTGGGTTCTAAGTCCTGGAAAAATCTGGTTGAGGGTTTAAGGTCCCTCCAAAACCTTTGGGTTTAAGGTCCCAGGTAAAACCTATTTGTATTCGGTTTAGGGTTTTGGCCCTTTTCTTTTCCTTGTGCGGCTTGTTTGTCCTGTTGTATTCTTAATGTTGTTGTTGATTGGTTGTTGTTGGTATATGTTTTATCTTTGATGCAAAATTCTCTCCTTTGATTGGGTTGCGGATCCCTTCAAAAATATTTTGTATTGGGTTTCGGGTCCCATCAAAACCTATTTTTCCCCTAATCAAAAACTAATAATTAAAAAATATTAGAATTAATTTAATTTATACTATTTTTTGATAGGTTAATAGCTGGTAAGGTCAACACCATTTATATTATTGATCAAAAAATATTACAAGGCTTCCTTTCGACACAGTTTATACTTCAAAATGACATACATTCTTAGGAGACATACTATATTGCTCCCTTCCTACCAACCTAGATTATATTATCCTAGCTACTTATTTTGAGTAGAAAATACACTACTATGCTGACCGGTTTTCATGTCTTCTAGGCCCTTCTTCCCTTCGGCTTCCATGTCCCATGCAAAGCAGTGAATAGGGGGTTGGTTGCATCATATCCTAACCCCTAGGGCAATGCTTCCTTGCACATCTTCTTTGCATGCGCCACACGTTTCTTGACCGGGCACTTCATTTTGTATTTTTTGTGGGTCAGGCCATTCGCAATTTCCTCCACATCTCATCCATCATCCTCTACCCAATCCTCCCTTGAGTCTGGAAGAATCGAGGGTACTGGTCCATTGTTCTCCTTTGCGTCACTGTCCACATCAAATCCCTCCCTTTCCATGTAGTTTCCTAGAGCCTCCTTTGACATTGGCCCTGTGAGCCTTGCTGCATTCAGGAGGAAATTGGGATTTCTATCTATGTTTGTGTCACGCTCTATCAACGCCTCTGGCTCTACTGTTGACAAGATAGGAAATTTTGGAACTGGCCTCCCACCGCTCCTCTTTAGTAGGTAGTAATGTTGCGGCATGGGTATTTGACCATGCTCGTTGATGTTGTCCAAGACTGCATCTATTTCCCCTAGGTAAGTGTGCTTGAAAATGTGTTGGCAGAGATTTTTTACCTTGGCTTTCATCACTCCCCTATGGAGAGCGATTGCCAGAAACATTTCAGGTATATCTGTGTTGAGGCGATGCTTGTGGAAAGACCATATGAACTCCCTCCCTAGAACCTCTTTCACTGCATGAATTACCAACTTATCCTTAACCGTAAGGATACCATGAAGCCTTATGTTTGTTACCTCCCCCTAGAAAGGGACCATGGTGGTAGTAGTTTCCAGGCACACCAGAGTATCCATTTCTCAATGCTAACCTTTCCAAATGCTTTTGCTAATGTGATTTCTACCACTACACTAGCTATTCTTATAGCCAACTGTTTTATGCTTCTGGTCCTGCTTTAAAGGCACCATCTCTTCACATGAATAAGCCTTTACTCCAGTCCTACATTCTATAGGCCACCTACCTGATGTGACTGTATATCGCCTTGAGTCGATCGACGGGATTTTGAAGGGATGTTTTTCCTGCCTTTTGTGATGATCGCTCAAATCCCCAAACGTACTTAGCTTTCCATTTGCAGGTTCCGATGCTACCACCAATTCTTCTCCATTATTGTTGATGAGACCCTTCCCATGGGGTTGGCTTAGTTGTTTCCTCCCGAGTCGTACTCCGACTCCATTGCTACGTGCTTAGCTAGGCTATCATCCACGGTGTTACCTTCATGGTATATGTGGCTAACACAAAATTATTTGAAGGATGATGTCAAATTTTGTATTGAACTTAACCATCTCCTTAGTATCCAATTTGGAGTGGATTTGCATCTTATGGCATTAACTATAATTAGTGAATCTCCCTCTAGATATAGTTTTGATGCTTCAAGTTTTTTTCCTAATTCGACACCACATAGTGTCGCTCTTATTTTTGCCATATTATGTTTTCCTTGTCCTATATTTTTTTATTCTTGAGTGATCACCTTCCCCTCAAAATTATGTGTCACACAACCAATGCCAACTGCACCAGGATTTCCCAAGGAAGCGCCATCGAAGTTTATTTTAATCCACCCTGGTTGAGGTTTCTGCCAAACTGTTCCGCGACTTATTTCAACCTTCTATGGAGCCTTTAGGGTGCTTATAATGGGGGGAATATGTAGCCCATCGAAATTATTAGAGAGTTGAATATCTTTGTTGGAGAATAAATTCTTTGGGTAAGGAATGTTTTTTGCTGCATTGTTTGCAAGTTCTGCTACTGCCTTATTCAATCGACTTGCTAATTTTTCCTCCCCCATCAATTGCTCCTGAAAGATGTTCCTGTTTCTCTCCTTCCATATTTCCCAGCATATTGTGGATGGAATTATTTGCCATATACTGTTGAAGACCCCTTTGTGTAGCTTATTTGGCCATGCAGCTAACCAATCTTGAAGGTTTGCTGAGATAGGGGTAGGGAAATCTAGAAGTTTGAGGATGTTTCCAATATGAGTCAGCATAGGGGTAGGTAAGCAAGAGGTGGGATGCTAATTCTGTCTGATTCTTACACATTACACATCTATTAGGTCCTTTGAATCCTAAATTTGATAACCTTTCCTGGGTTAATATCCTTCCTCGAGAGGCCAACCATAAGAACACTTCAACTTTAGGTAGGACATCTCTCCCCCAACATAGTGTATTTGGCCAAGTTTTCCTTTCCACCCCTGTTTCCTTGATCCTGTAACCTAGTTTTACTTTATATTCACCATTTTTTGATGCACTCCATCTTAGGACATCTTCCCCTTCATTGACGGGGAAGGTTTTGGCTACCATTATCCTTTTTAGGGCCTTTTTTTGCACTGCAGGGGCATTGAGTGTGTCTAGGTTTTTCCACCTCCACTTCTTAACACCATTTTCCATATAAATCCCCCATAGTTACTTATCTTGTGGCCCCATACTCTGATGGTTTCTTCCTTGATGTTCTCCAGTCCCAACAAATTGTTTAATTTAGCATAACCGTCCCACGAGTCTTCCCAGAATGATGTTTTTCTACCATTATGGACTTCCCATGAGACATTTTTGTGTATAATATCTCTACATTCACATATGAAGTTCCAAATTGTTGACCCTTTTGGAGGATTGAGAAACCTGACTATGCTTATTGGCTCATTTGAGTCAAGATATTTCTTCCTCAGGATTTTGACCCATTTATGATTGCTTGTGTACATTTCCCATACCAATTTGGCCCCCATGGTCGGGTTCATTTCCTTCAGCTGCCTAATTCCTGCTCCACCCGAAACCTAAGGTTTACATACCTTATCCCAGGTCAGTAAGGGGACTTTTTTTAGGTCCTCCGGACCATTCCAAAAGAACTTTCTCATTTTTTGATTAAGTTGGTCTACAATGCCCTTGGGTATTTTTAGGCAAGACATTGAATAGATGGGGATTGTTGCCAAAACTGTTTTAACCATGATAAGCCTACCTAATGATGTTAGCCATTTACCTTTCCATAGTTCCATTTTATTATTGCAACTTCCTACTAGTATGTCCCAAAAGGTGGTGTGGTTAGCTTCAGTGAATAATGGCATTCCAAGAAATATCCCTGGTAGGCTAGCCGATTTGATACCTAAAATTCTTGTGAGGTTGCGTTGGAGGCTAGGTTGGGTATTGAGAAAGAAGACTTTTGATTTCCTCTAGTTGATGGCTTGGCCAGAAGCTTTGTTGTAGTTATTCAAAACTTCTTTGATTTTTCTTGCCTCCATTCTTGTGGCTAATCCAAAGAGGATGGTGTCATCCACGAATTGCTAGTGAGTACTTGCTCCTACCCCAAGAGTTGCCTCGATTCCTTTCCAAGAGCCTTCCTCTCTAAATTGGCCTATCTTTCTACCCAGGGCTTCTGCCATTATGATAAAAAGAAATGGGGAAAGTGGGTCACCTTGTCTTATCCCCCGAGTAGACTCAATGAATCCCTGGGCTACTCCATTTATTAGTATTGAGAATCTTGGGTCAGTTATACAACTTTTGATCTAACCTACAATTTCCTTATCAAAACCAAATCCTAATAACACATCTAACAAGAATTGCCTATCCACATGGTCGTAAGCCTTTAGGATATCTAATTTCAGGATCATACTTGGTAGTCTTAACTTCCTTGTTGAATGAATTGTTTCATGAGTCACTATTATCCCTTCCACAATTGACCTACTCGGAATGAAACGACTTTTCTCTTCTCAGATGATTTTACTTATTACCATTTTGAGTCTATTGGAGATGATCTTCATGATTATTTTGTATATTGTGTTACAAAGGGAAATTGGCCTGAATTCCCCCATGCAGCTTGCCTCCTTTTTTGGGATAAGTGCTATGAAGGTATGATTGATTGCTCCTAGAATTTCTTTTTTCTTCCTTGACTCTTCTGCTGCTTTGACTAGATATTCTTTGATTATTTCCCAATATGTCTAGAAGAAGGATGTCGGGAAGCCATCCAGGCTCGAGGATTTGTCTACCCCCAGTTGGAAAGTTGCCTTTTTAACTTCCTCCAAACTTATAGGTTTAGTGAGTTCTTTATTTTCAATGTTTGAGATCAGTTTTGGTATTCTCCTAAAGAACTCCTCCCTTGCTCCAACGTCCTCCTGATCTTCTTTTTTAAAGAGTGACTCAAAGTACCCCACTACTTCCTGGTTGATTTCCTGAGTATTTCTGGCAAGAGACCCATCATTTCTCACCAAATTTGTTATCCTGTTCGTATTTCTTTTAACCAAGGTTGAGTTATGGAAGAACCTAGTGTTTCTATCTCCTTCTTGGAGCCATTGTTCCCTAGATTTTTGCTTCTAGTGACATTCCATTCTTGCTAGGGATTCAGATTAGGCTTCAAGTAGGAATTTCTCCCTTAGATACTCCTCCTGCCCCATACCATTCTTGATTATTTTCTCATTTAAGATCTGAGCTCGTTTTCTATCTTATCACTTTCTTCAAACATATTTTTGAAGTGTTCTTTATTCCAAATTCTCAATTTTGTTTTGATATGAGAAAGTTTCTTTTAGAAGGCGAAAAGGTGTGAGTGATTACCAATCCAAACATCCTTCCACCATATTGATATTTGTTCATAGAGGCTTGGGTCCCTTATCCACATTTTTTCAAATCTAAAGGGAGATACCCCTTTACAATTATTTGGCTGGAGTTCAAGTTGTATTGGGAAATGGTCTGAGCCACTCTAGGGGAGAATTGCAGCCTCCAACAAGTTCATTCCTTGATTCTAATCCCCCTTTACCATGAATCTATCTAGTTTTTCTGCTATTCTAGAGTGGCTCGATCTTCTGTTGGTCCAAGTATATATTCCATTCATAGTATTTATCTCTCTTAACATATTTTGATCTATAAATCCTTGGAAATTTATTTGAGATCTTATCAAATTTTGTAATCCGCCCAACTTCTCTGAATTGTTTAGAGTGGCATTGAAGTCCCCACCAATTATAGTTTTTCCTTCTTCTTTTTGGCTCAAGAAGGTGAAGATCTATTCCCAGAGGAGCCTTTTATCCATTGGTGCTATAGGGCCATATGCATTGATCAAATTGAATTTTGAATCATCCTGATATAGTTGAATTGAGACTACTGACCAATTTTGCTTATCCACCATGGGTTTGCAACATACTGAGGTAGGGTTCCAGTATGTCCCAAGTCCCCCAAATGCCCTTATTGATTCTTTACAAAATCCTTCCCAACCTCTCCACCATTTCAATTTCCTTTCCTATTCCTCATTACTCCATTTTGTCTCCTGGATTATTAAAATATTTGGCTTGACATTGTCTATTTGACGCTTGAAGTGGCGCCATTTACTAAGGGCATTTAAGCCCTTAGTGTTCCAACTTATGATTTTCATGGTTCCCTAGGAAGGAAGAGTCCCTTCCTATTTCTAAGGATTGTTTGGCCTAGTTTGGTTTGGCCTTTTGCTGCCCTTTCCATTTTCAGTTTCTCCTTATTGGGCATACGACCTCTTTGGCTGTTTGATTTGATCCTTGGTGTTTTTCTTATCGAGCGTATTTGCTCGATTCCTCTTTCAGCCATTATTCCCTCTTGATATTCTTCGAAGCTTTCATTGTACTCTCATTCTAAATCCATACACCCTACCTCCTGACTTTCCTCTGAGCCTTCCTTTGGATCCTTTTTATTGTTTAGTGATTTTATGGCTGACAATTCTTTGAATTCCGCCTTCTTTTTATCCTCGTCTTTTCCCTTTGTTACTACTAACTGGTTCTCATGCCTAATGTCTGTGAGATGGGGAAAACCATCTTCCCCCCGCATTTCAACTTTCGGATGGGTTCTGTGGTTATCTTGCACTAGCCACCAAGTTGATTGGTTTTCTTCTTGGATGGTGTCTGAGAGTGTTTTCCTACCTATCTCATCCAGATTTTGCCCTGAATTCATTGAATCCACCATTTATTTTTCATGGAATTCTATTGCTTGTCCCACCTCTAATTTATTTCTATTTTTCCCCATTCCTTATTCTTTTTTGATGCCCCCGAGTTGTTGACCTCCCCCTTTTTTGTGCAATCTTTCTTATCGTGCTTCACTAATTTGCATTTAGGGAATGATTGCAAGTTGTCCTCCCTGTTCACTTCCTCCCTCCAAGATCCTAATTTAGATATGAGTTCTATCATTCTAGGCACCTCTATCCCCTGAGATATTGCTACACAAATTTAGAAATAAGGTCCTTTATTTCTATCCACCTAGATATTATCTATACTTTGGAGATTGCCTAGAAGTTTACCTATTCCTTCTAGGGTTTTTTCTAGCCAGTATTTGGAGGGCAGGTTTTAAAGCCTTATCCATACTGCACTTTCCCCAACCCATTCTTTCCTTGGGTCAAAATTTGACCTCTATTCCATAGGGTGAACTTGGGCACCATCCAAAAAATAGGGTCCTGATTCTAAAACCTTATTCTGCCTTTCCTGGTTAAGGAACTTAATCAGAAACCAATTATTTTCCGAGGCATTTACCGATATTTCTTCCCCCCAGCTTTTCCTACACCATTCTTCCATGGATTTATAACTTTTTTGTCCTTCTCCCCCCATTTTGTGAACATTCCAGATTTTTGCATAATTTCACAAGTTTTCTTAACTACTTCATTATTGACATTTAGAATCGGTATGGAGGTTGGTATGGACTTACCTTTATTCGACATTCCCCTACTCTTTGTTGCAATTTCCCCTGTTCCTTTGGGTAATGGAGCGGTCAAATCCATTTGGAGCCAATTTTTGGTCAAGTCTCTTTTCACTCCTCCCTTTTCCCTGAACCACCCTTTCATTTTTTAGGGGTAGTGCCTCTAGCCACCGATGAATTCTGGATTCCTTCCTTGCACAAAGCGGTTGGGTCTCACCCATGGAGGTCCTTGACCTAGTCAGGCCATCTTTCTCCCACGCCTTTGATCCTTCTCCGCATGTTCCTATTGTTGATAGTAAGGATGACATTTGTCCACCCAAACTCCATTCTCCATCACCCATTGGGGCCTATGTATTTTTGATCCATGATTCCGGCTAGAATTTCCATAAGCCGTCCATCCCTTATTAATTTTTTCTTTGAATTCTTCAAAGGGAATTGTTTTGTCCATTTCCTCGCTCCATTTCTCCTTGTTTCTTCCCAGCTTTTCTGGTGCCGATTTTTGCTACTGGCTAATGTCCACGTCTAGCATGTCATGCCTTTGCTTCTTCTCCTGTCATGGCTCCTGGTCCCAGCTTGGTTGTCTGGCCTCCTTCCCTGGTTCGCGTGCTTCCTTCTATTCTACCACGCCCTCCTATGTTGCCTCGTTGGCTTTTCTTGCTTCACCCATTTTATTTTTTCTATGTTGTATTATTGGTGCCTCTAGAAGGAAAATATTTGATTCCGAGGTTAATTTAATTTATAATTATTTGTCTTATTAAAACTTTAATTATTGTAGAATAATTCTATTTTGGATTTTTTGTAATTTATATAAAAAATGAATTTCAAACTTAAAATATAAATTAAAATTTATAGAGTGAGAGAGAGAAGGTAACTTTTGATTAGTCATTTCATGCCAACAATCCAAGGATCCCACATCCTAGGGATTTATGCTCAAGGTTGCATGTCATGTGGTTAAGGACATGATAATATACCTTTAACACCTCTTCAGTGTACCCATTGCACATTTATGAGGAAAATAGATAGAGAGAGAAAGAAGAAAATAAAGAGAGACATAGAGAGGGAAACAAAGAGATATAGAGAGATAAAAAGAGATATATAGATACAAAAATAGAGGTAAAAATATTAAGGAATAAATATGGAGAGAGGAAGACATATCTAGAGGAAAAAAGAGAAGAGGAGAGACAGATAGATATAGTCACATAAAGAGAGATAGAGAGATAGAGAGATAAAGAGATAAATAGAAATAGGAGACAATGATATACATACAGGTTGAGAGATCAAGAGATAAAGACGGAAAGAGGGACAGAGGAGAGAGATAAATAGGGATAGAAAAAATAGTAAGGGGAGAAAGATAGGGAGATGGAACTAGACAAAGAGAATAAATGAGAGAAATATAGATAGAGGAAGAGAGAGGGGAAGACAAATATGGAGAGAAATAGGGGAGAGAGAGGAAGAGAGAGATTGAAAGATAATAAAAAAATATAAATTTAGAGAGGGAGACAAAGATATAAAGAGATCTCTCTTTCTCTTCCCATATCTCTATAATATCTCCTTGTATGTACTTCTCCCTACCTCTCTATATATATCTCCCTCTCTACCTCTCTCTATATAACTTCCTATCTCTATGTATCTATCCCTCTATCTCTCCCTCTCTCTTTGTATCTCTATTTTTCTCTCACTCTCTCCATTTGCATCTCCATTTTCAACTCTATCTTCCTCTTTATCTCTCTCCCTCTCCCTCTCTCTATCTCCTTACCTCTCCTTACATTTATTTTCCCTCTATCTTTACCACTATATATATCTATATCTCTCCCTCTTTCTATCCATATATGTCCCTCTCTCCTTCTCTCCCTATCAATCTCTATTTCTATATCTCTCAACTTCTCTATCCTCTCTCCCTCCCTCTTTATCTATTTATATATCTCTCCATCTCTCCCCCCTATCTATCTCTCTATATTAATTTTCTATATCACCTCCTTTATCTCTCACTCTTGCCCCCTCTATTTCTATCTTCACATCTCTCCCTCTTCCTCTCTATTTATATCTCATTATCTCTATCTCTCTCTCTCTCTCTCTCTCTCTCTCTCTCTCTCTCTCTCTCTCTCTCTCTTATTTACTCCATCACTCCCTCCATCTCTCCCACTCTCTCTTTATACATATCCCTCTCTCTACCTCTCTCTCTATATCACTCCCTATATCTTTATATTTCTCTCTCCATCTCCCCCTCTTTCATTGTCTCCCTCTTTATATATATCTCTCCCTCTCCATCTTCCTCTCTCCTTTCATCTCTCCCTTTGTATTTATCTTTCTCTATCTTTTTCTTTTTCTTTCTCTCTCTCTCTCTCTCACTCTCTCTATCTTTCCCAAGTTATATTTATCTCTCTATCTCTTCTTTATATTCCTAGTTTTCCTCTCCCTCTCCCTATCACTTCCTCTTTCTATATCTCTCTAATTATATCTCCTATATATTTTTTTCTCCCTCCATCTACCTCCCTCTCCATCTCTCTCCATATCTCTCTTACTCATACACACCCACACTCCTTTTTTCTCTCTCCCTATCTCTAGCTCTATCTCTATCTCTATCTCTCCATATTTAAACTCTTTCACATATCCCTCTATCTTTATCTCAATATCTATCCATATTTGTTTACCCCTATATTTTTTCCTCTCTATATATCACTTCCTATCTCCATCTTTATAGATTTCTATCTCTCCCTCTCTCATTCTCTCCCTCTCTTCCCCTCTCTATATATTTATCTCTTCCATCTATATCTATACCTTTTTCCTCTCTGTATCCCTCCCTCTCCTTCTCTCCATCTCCATCTCCATCTCTATCTCTAACTTCTTATTTATCTCTATCTCCAAGTATACCCCCCCTCTATCTCTCTCTTCCCCCTATATTTCTCCCTCTTTCTATCCACATATCTCTCTCTCTCTCCCTCTCCCTATTTCAAACATATCGTGAGACTATTGGTAATGGAGCCTTATTATCTTCTTGATTCACGGGTTTTGTTTTAGTTGTGTTCAAATCCCTGTAAGTAGATGCATATTTGATTTTAAGCTATCACTTCTCCATTGAGACTTTAGTTGCAAAATAAAAATAAAAATAAAAATAGCCTACCAATTGACCTCATGTATACTACACAAATGCATGTAGTAAAAATTCCCTAATTGACCATCCACACTTCTTTGGTGTACCCATTGCACACCAAGGTGTAATTGCTAGTGTAAATTTCATTATAATATTCTAATAGGAACAATTAAGTATTTAACATAATATTTTTAATCTTAAACTAAGGAAAAATAAAAGGTTGCTCATTGTTCAATTATGAACCAAAATAAATTAGGAATTGGAATCTAGTTTCTACATCTTGTCTCTATTTTTCATACTTTTTAGCTTCATGTCAAATGAACATACGCATACATACTTGTGTTTTTTGGTGTAATGAAATCCACTACCATGTTAGTGTACTATTATGGATGCATCTTGTATGACTACATATTTATACTCTAAAACATGTTACATATAATGAAGATTCAATATTTGAATTAAGTAGTACAATAATCATCTTTGAGAATTATTTTAAAGAAATTGTTCACAAATAAAATTATTCAATGATAATAAAACCCCACATAAATTCAAAAAATAAATATTAAAATTGTATAAATAATAAACATCTATTATAATACATTAAAATTATCATTGTTATATTTATATTTCCTAATACAATACATATAATACTTCAAAAATTAAAATCCCTATTTTTAATTAGTATTTGTCACTATTGCAATAAGTTCTTGTTAATTAGTTATTAATAAGTTGATTTTGAACCAATTAAAAACTAGAATTTTATGCTCCTCAAATATATATATATATATATTTTAAGTGATCATGTTAAATACTTAACTTTAAAAATTGTATTTTTTTTTAACATCGAGTAAGAAGTTTGGGGTGTTATGGGCACATTTGTAGGGAAAGCAAGGTAAACTATTTTTTTTATTAAACATCTACACAAATCAATTAGCAAGATTTGTATTCACACTATTAAAATAATAAAATAAAACTTAAATTCTAACACATCCATAAATTAACATAAAGATAATTTCTTAGGGATATGATTTTACACAACTAAAATAAAAATTTAAATTAAATCTTAAACTGATATATTAATAGATATAATGCTCCAAAATTTTATTCATCTAATATCTTTTTTTCAAATCTTTTTTTCAATATTAATTCATGGATTTTTTTTTTTTGGTAATTCTATAATTTTTTATTGTTAGAGTTAGAGTTACAATCATGGACAATGTTACAACCATAACTAGAGTTAGAGATAGGTCTAAGATTAGGATAATGGTTTATAATTTATTGTTAGAGTTAGACATAGGGTTAGGATTAAGGTTAGAGTTAGGATGTGAGTTAAGGTTAGGGTTAGGTTATGCAAATAACTAATTAACAATACTAAAACACTATAATTAACAAAACTTACATTTATTTTTATTCACATTAGTAAAACTTATATTTATTTTTTCCCAAATAAAAAAACAAAGACAAGTACTAGCCACTACATGATACTTGTTTACTATATTATTCAATTTATTCCATTGTCTTTATATTATCAATTTAAATTATAATTTTAATATTATTGAATATAATTTCTTAAATCTTTTAACATATTTCATTTTCCAAAGTTTAAATTATAGCTTAAAAATTTCTATGTAATAATAAATTTAGTGATATCAAGTTTCCACAATCCATAATGCTATTGCTAAGTGATTCCTAGATTCAATTGTGTGCGATTTTTTTTGCATCAACGTTTCGGATCACACTCCATGATCCATCATCGTTTTTTCTCTTGATGCTCTCACCTCTCATCTTGATGATGGATCATGGAGTGTGATCCAAAACCTTGATGCAAAAAATTCGCACACAATTGAATCCAAAAATCACTTAACAATAATAAATTTACTAAAGAATTGATACCCTCGAAAGGGCCACAGAGTGGAGAGAATAGTAATCAATTACCGCCCATTATATCAAAAGCCTACAAAATAAATTCATCCCAGCTTGGCAGCTCCCTCGAACACGAAACCATGGGAACCATAACAAATCCACCCAGAGACTCAAGGTGGCAGGCTCACTCACCATTGCTCCAGTTCATCTCAAATTCAGCCTCAGGATATATGAAACCATCTTGAATTCCATAAGGGTTAAGCTTTAAACTTACCCACATATGGAGTGCAGGGTGTAAATCTGTAAGGAGAATTTGTTTGTAATTGATCTTTTACAAGATGCGATTCTAAGATACGAGATTTGAATATTCTGATGCGCCTGCCATTTTTAATCCAGGGACCATTTCCAAAGTCCTTGGAAACTCCCTCACATGCACGTTGCTTTGGAAACTCCCTATCTAAACTGCCTCACATGCACGTTGCTTTGGAAAGTCCCTCCCATGTATGTTTCTTAGAAAACATTCCAAAATGGTGAGCGAATAATAGTGGGCAAATTTCTTCCAATGAACTGCAGAGTAAAACTTCCTACAGAAATACCATGCTGAGGACAAGAATTCTCTCATCTGGGTTGGGTTCAAGTCAGGTTGTAGCATCTTTCAGAAATTCAAAACCATCTGGCAATTGCAGATTTTATTTGGGTTCTCTTTCAAATTATTTGTCATCAACTCCTTTGGACAACAGGAAACTCTGTTGTCCATTGCTTAATACAAATGGCATGTTACGGAGTGCACCAACCCACCTGTTAATCAAAGCTAAAGCAAATGATACGGAATTGGAGATTGATATAGGGGAAGAAGAGTCTTCGAGAGATTTCGGAGTTTCAGGGAAATTCTCGACTGCAGTGGGATTAATAATGGGCACTGCAGTTGGGCCAGGAATACTGGGTTTGCCTGCAGCAACACTAAATGCTGGTCCCCTGCCATCAACTGTGACCATTTTGGGCTCATGGGTGTATGTTATTTCATCCATCTTGCTTGTCGCAGAGCTTTCTTGTGCTGTTATGGAAGACAGAGGACTGGAAGAGGTGAGTTTTACTGGTTTAGCAATGCATACATTGGGAGACAATATGGGAGTTTTTGTTGCAGTGGTTTATGCAATTTTGAACTATGCCCTTTTGGTTGCTTGCATTGCTGGCCTGGGTTCCCTTGTTCAGACATGGATCCCCTTTTTGTCCTCTTTCGTGGCTTGTGCTGCTCTTCCTGTCATAGTTGGGGGGATTATAGGATTAGCATCCTTTAGGGTAATTGATGGTGTGAATAGGGTTTTGTGTGTTCTTATGGTCACATCTATTTCTGCACTTGTGGGAGTGGGGGTATTTGTAAAGAGGCAATGTATATGGAATTCTTTGAACCATGCAATGTGGGCTCCAGCTGTTCTTTTGCCTGCTGTCCCTGTAACTGTGCTCACACTGGGGTTTCATGTCATAACGCCTTTTATATGCAAGATTGTAAGGAGAAAACCTCAGGATGCCTTTAAGGCTATTAGCTGTGGCCGGGCTGTGCCTCTTGCAATGGTCTTATTATGGAACGCAGTTATTTTAGGCCTTGCTCAGTCAATCACCCGTTCTGGGACATTGGATCCAATAAAACTTTTGCTGTCTCTGAATTCCTCTGCCGTACCTGCAGTGCAAGCATTTGCCTTTTCAGCCCTCGGAACAACACTGATTGGTTATGCACTCAGTTTTCCTAAACAGTTGTATGATACTCTATGCTTGATCCACATGGTTGCCCAAAAGCATTCTAAAACATATTTGGGGAACTTTCCTGAAAAAATGGAAGCTGAAAAAATCGTGAAAAATTGCAATGGAGTTGAAAAAGTTGCACAAAGAATCAGTACAGCCAATGGGAGTGGCAGAGAGACTAGCTTGGATGACATGTTGGAAGGTCATGAACCTGGTAGAATGGGCTACCATGGACAAGAAAAAATAGCTTTGAAAGATTCTTCTAGTAGTGGGTATGGAATGCAAATATCTGCTTACAAGGAGCTGAACTATGCCCAACATGATGGAAATATATCTGGCATAGAAAGTGGTAGCACTGGAAGTAAAAATGGGACCTTGTCCACTGAAACAGAGCACTTGTCAAGTCTCAATCATTCGAAATCAGGAGAAACCTTGATGGTGTGCCTTGTTCTAGGTCCTCCCATTCTTATTTCATCCTTTTTCCCCAAAGCTTTTGCAGTGGCACTTGATTTTGCAGGGGTCTATGCCAACTGTTTCTTGTTTGGCATCTTACCTCCATTGATGGCATGGATCTATCGCTACAATAATGTGAGGTATGCTCTGAACCACTTTATGAACATATGGATATGGCTTGTTAAACATTCTTCAATGGATGATGGAACTGTTATCACCTTCCTGTTGAATGTAACTGTAAGCTGCTTTATGAGTTTTATCAACTTCGTTGTCACTTTTCATCAGTGCTTTGAACTACAAATCCAAGACAGTATTTCTTATTTTTCTTTAATAGCAATGTGTTGCAGAAAGTGATAAATAAAAGATCTTAGAGTCCAATTTTGTTATCTAAAACTGCAGGAATGCTATACTTGGTTTTTAAAATTACTTTAGAGACAATTAGATACTGAATCATTACAATTTTTTATAAATGCAATTGTCATATTCTTGTTCTTCTTTCTTAAAAAGTAAAACAAATTCACCCAAGGAATGTGAGAATAAATTAATATGCCTTCTTTTCAGTATCCAGTAGCTAAGCTTACAACTGTATGTACTCCAAACTTAATAAGCAACATTCATGTTTTACAAGGCATCCAGTTTTTGGCCTTTGCCATACATTCTTTTGTGCCCTTCTATAGGCTTGGCATTTTAATCAAACAGATCAGCTAGTGCCATCAAATTGAGGGAAGTCTAATTTGGAGCCTGGACCATAGAACCAAATCGATTTCCACCATCAAATGCCCACTCATTATTGAAGCATTTGTTGAGTGTTGCATTTTGCACACTAAACCCACAAGCCATTTGTTGCAATTATGAAATTTGAGTCTTCAATTTTGTGAATTTTTGGTCCATTAAGTGGGTGTGGGTAGACACAACCATGAGGTGAATGGGTTGATAATTTTTTTTCTAAAAATATGGTTCAAAATGACCAACACTAAATATAATTCCAATAGGACAATTTACTGGAAATAAAAAATTAAATTTGAAAACTTTTTTCAAGTTATTTTCAATTTATGATTTCTCCACAATTTCAGCTCCCGTATGCGACGGAAATATTGATAGATTGTCTCTATAGGTCCTAGATTATGTTTTCAATTATATTTTAAACTCTTTTGAGTGTGTCTTTGGTCCTATAATTTATGACTTTTTGAGATACTATTTATGATTGAAGCACTAGAGACCCTTCTACATGCACTATTGTACCCTACATGTTATTGGATATGAAGGAATAGTCATTGGTGTCAGTTTCTTTTTATTTCCAAATATTCCAAGATATACATGAGGCAAGAGAGGCAAAAAGGAAGGTTTTAATAGGAATTTTTTGGTCTATGAGACCTCAAATATACAGATCCCATTGGATCTAGTATATTGCAAGCTACTTTATAGAACAGACTACTTACCGATGCATCATCGTTTATAGATGACCAATGGCTTCTTAAGACTAGGTTTTGAAAAATCTTAAGGGACCTTCAAGGGTATGTGGAAGCACATGACCATATACATAATTTATCTAATGACATGGCTTGGAAAGGAAACCCTTCCCTCCTACATTGGAAACCTATATAGATAATCTAATTATGCCTAAATAATAGATCTTTTGTTCTTATTTTAAAACCCTTGGTATGAGGTGGGAGCATATAATGTACAATTGTATAAGCCATGAAAGGATAAAAGACAACAATTTTTTGGGGCAATTTTAGATACAATAGACTTAGCTCTAGAAAGAGCTTTAATACCATATATGAGGAACCCTACAATTAGTAAAACAAGAAATATAAATAATAAATTCTTTAAATTAAAATACATGATATTATTTTGTATTGAATTCAATATAACTTTGTTATAGAATATCAACAACCTCTTCAAGGGGGCAACCTATACAATATAACTCATAGATGCTAAAATAATAATCCATGATCTATATGTATAATCATTTTAATCAAGCTAACTAATTTTTTCATGTATATGGAATTACTCAAAATAGCTCAAGGGATGATTTAAAAAGCATATACATCAAAAGCCTTTATTACAATAAAAAAGAGTTAGGGTTAAGTGGTCCTAAAATAGAATCAATTGTGAGTATCTAGAATTTTTGGAAAATCTAGACACCAAAATAAAAAACCATCTACACCACTAAGCTCTCAAAACATTATCCCAAATAAAAAAAGATTCTAAATAAATAAAACATATCTAACTAAAAATGAGACTTCATAAGTTTAATTTCTAAACACAAAATAAAAATGGTGAAGGGGAAATGTTGGAGGGAAGAAAATGATGTCATTCTCACATCTCCATAAAAATAATAAAAAATGGCCAAAATATTCCAAACTTTTTCAGTATATGCCAAAAATATTGTTCATTCAACTCAAAATTGTCTTCCTATAGTAAAATTGCATAGGTTTTGAATAAAAGTGTATATCTTTGTTAGGAAGATAGTTATCAAAAAACTTATATGGTTTTGGCTATAAGCCACTAAGGAGGATGGTACTACCAAAGGAAGTTGTTGTAAGTTTGGGTAGAAGCTACTAGTGGTGGGCTTAGAGGAACTATTATGGGGCTATAAAGGGGCTATCAGCTAGGGTTGTATCCCTACTACTAATAGTGGCAATGTATAAGTCCATTATTGATGATAGAGTGGATACGATGCCACTATGTATGGTGCCCTACAAAGGCTATGTAGTAATTTTTTTTACAATACAATCTATATGGCTCCAAGAAAATGCTTTGATTTTAATGATTTGTTTGTTGATCTATGGGTTGGGCCTTTTAAATGTGATGAAGAGGTCTCTAGCTTCATCCAAAATACTTTGAAGTATCAATTACTTGCTAGATCTAGCATTCACATATTAACTTTAGATTGTTGTAGATCTAGCCTCCTCCAAAATAAACACATCAAAATATAAAATTTCAATTTTTAATTTCTTTGAACTCAATGGTGAGCTCATATTTTTGAGAATTGTTTAAAGAAGCCTATAATAAAATTCCACAAATAAAATTTTCCTAAAATTTGTTATTTTTCAGGAGTTTTTATTCTCAAGGTCATCATTTGGTTCAAGAGTAGAGAATACTCAAATTTTCAAGAGAAAACATGATCTCCAATCCTAACTCTAAGAACTCTCCCACATTGATACCACGTGAGGTTTGGTTATGTAGATAGCCACCCAACATCAATAGAATTAAAAATAAGTGCAAAGAATTAGAAGATCGATATGAAAAATAATACTATTATATTCAAAGATCTTGAAAGATGGGAAAATGGATCTAGGGTTAATCACTAACATAAATCATACTTTCCACCATTAACATTTAGGGAAAGCACAAATGACCAAAAGAAACCACTTGGCTACTATCCAAAAGGATGAGCCATAATGGCTAATCAAGGTTTTGGTCCCCTTTTTTGGGATAATAGATTAATGATGTGGTGTGTGTGATTGATGATTCTAAACTAGGAAAAACTATGCAAGTGTAGCAAACTGTCATAGATTCAAAAAAATACATAACTGATGCATATAGATAGAAAGCAAAGTGCAACGGAACTTGGCATTCAAATCTAGAGTCAAAATTGTTGGACAAGGGAGAGGACACCCTAGTCTAAAAATGAGGGTTTTCTAAATTTAAAGATATGCATAGGAGCATCATAGTGTGTAAGTGCTTTTATATCAAAATCAGCTTTGGAACTTCATCAGTCATCGAATAATTAATCTTTCCATAATTTGATTAAAGAAAGTGTGTGCATTCTTGATCTAGGTTTGAGGTATTGAGATCTTCAATCTTCTCCAATCCACTTAAGATTTTCAATATGTAAGAAAGAGAATAAGAAAGGAAGGGTTGTGCAATACAGGGGATTGCTTAAGTCAAAATCATTTTTGGAGTTTCCACCTCCATAAATGAATATGACAGTGTTGGATAAAGAGTGCTTACCCTAGGTTGGACAGAGGCAAATGGATAGAAACAAATGATAAGTCAATATGCTATAAATTTCTATTCAAATCTGCATTCCTTGATAGGGTGAAATCATTTGGCACATCTCATACAAGGATGAATTTATAGTTGTTTGAAGGTCTTGCAAATGTTAGTGCTCACAGTGATAATAAACATAAAATATGAAACATCTTATTTATGCATGAACATGGATTTGATGATACATCACAAATATGATCCTGACTGATAAAAGTGTTGTAGTTTGTTGGTTATTTTTCTCTTGAATTGTTTGGATTTCCTTAAATTGAATTGCTTGATAGATCAAACGTTTTATTAGGTGTTCAAATGGAGAAAAATACTTATATTTATATGTGTTTCAAAAAATTTCGCATTAATTATTTTGATAGGCCAACAGATGAGTTTAAATTTGCAAACATATTTAGGTCGACAATAAATATTAAATTTTGGGCCAAAATAGGACAGACAAGGGTGAGGATGCTCTAGTTTAGACCTATTTTGATTTTTGAGTGCTCATTAAATAATTAATTAAATTAATTTCCCAAATTTTATTTTTTTGAAGATAGGAATAAAATGGGCAATTAATAAGAATAATTAGGCTCAAACACTTAAGGGGGAGCCAAACATAATGTGAAATTGTCAAGGGTGAAAATTTGCAATGCTACATTTAGCCCCCACTTTAGTGAGAGTATGAACTTACTCTCATACTCACTAAATTAAGGAGAAGTCAAGAAAGGGTTTTTTTGTCGAAACATTGGAGAAGTAAGATGACATTGAACTAGGGGATGTGCTAGCCTCTGGGCTAAAGATCATACTAAGAAACAATTCCAAGATAAAAGAACACACATACACATAAGACATAATGCAACAATATATATGATATTCAAAGCACAAATCATACATAATGAAGACACAAAGCAAACATACAAAAAACATAATGCAAAACATCTACGCAAATATGATGCAAACATGATGCAAACAAAAGGGTATGATATCATGGACTAGCAAGATCCAAAAGTTATTACTAGGATCCATACCATAAGATATCCATAAATCACAAGCTAACAAAGTTTGATATTTTTTAGGTGACCTATAAAGAGATAAAAGGAATCACAAACTAGTGAAGTCCGATATTCACTAGGTGATCTTGATAAGAAACAACATAGGCCAATGAAGTTCAGTATTCACTAGGTGATTTTCACTAAGGTATCAATTGAAAACACACAACCTAGTCAGTTCTCATGTCAATCGTATAAAGACTTATAAGCAAAAAATGATGTTTGCTAAATAACTCTGATAAGGTGCTACAAATGTTATCAATATACCATGAAATAATCATAAAGTTTATAGTGTGTGAACAAAGTGAAGTAAATAATGGAACGTATTCCCCTACCTTAAATTAATTTCTATCTTCAACTAGGATCAATTGAATTTAAGGTAGAATAAAGTGATAATTGCCAAATGATGGGCATGAGAGCTTGTTGGGAAACCTTATGCCAAGTGATATTTCCCAAAAATCTGACTCATGACAAGGGCTTGCCCCAAAACAAAAGCCATATAATTAACAACACAAAAAATCACATGAGGGATCTAAAGATTTGGGGTCAATACAAATGAGAGATAATGTATAATATGATCATTATTTGAATAGACAATATTCCCCAAATACTTGTGGAACTAAAATTAAATGCATTTAGGTCAACATGGAAGAGACTTAAGTGTCTCAACTCTTTGCATCATTCCCAAAAGGAACAAAAGAAAGATATTTATGAAATAAAGGAGAATGAAGATACAAATAGAGGAATGCCATGATAAATTTGTTCTCTTTGTATCCTTTGTTGCACAAACGGTTGTTGTTGCACCAAAAGATCAACCCATTAATGCTACAACTGTCAAAGTTAATGAATCCACGAGAGGTGGTTAATCCATGTCACAAAATTGAGTGTTGTGCTACATAACACAAGGATACCAAGTGCACACACCTTACAACAATACCCCCTAGTGCAAGCGAGGGGTTTGAACTTGTGACCTAGGCTCTGCTACCAATTGTTGCATAGATGGTTACCATTGCATGAAAAGATCGATCTATTAATGCTTGATACAACCACTAGAGTTAATGAATCCATGAGAGGCGTTTGAGCCATATCATGATCCCAAGCGTTGTGTTGAACAACACAAGGAGAACAAGGGCACACACCTTGCAACATCTTTGTTCCAATGTGAACATCAAGGGTCATCCAAAGAGAACTAACAAACACAAATACATGCCAAGAAACACATTACAGGGAGATCACATTACATGCAAGCAAAACACAAAGACACCAAGGGAGTACTACACATGTGAGTCAATCGATAGAAAATTTTCTACATCCCAATCTTTCTCACCATAACTAGAAGGAAAATACTATGCTAAAGGGACTATAGTGAGTGTATTACAAGGATGGGTACTAGTTTCAACAAGCAATGGGGTCACTTGTTGGAGGAGGATCATCATGGTTGCCCTATCCAAATTATGTGATTTTGCAAATATAAAAGATAATTCATTATGATCTTTTATTTATTTATTTTATCATTTGATTCAGTTTTGGAATATACCACAATAGGTTGTACACTAGTGCTACCATTTTGATCGTGAGCACTACCAACCATGTGAGTATCTTTTGGACTAGATGGTGGGGAGGGTGGTGAGCTTTTTAATCTTTAGCTTGGTTGGGAAAGGTAAGGTTCAACTTCATGGGTTGGTGACAAAGGTGGAGTGGAGTCTTGAAAGTGATGACGAAGATGGATGGGTGGGAGGTATCTTATTAGAATTTGGTTGTGTGGATGGGAGGTTATTAGGTGAGGGTTTATTACCTTTAGTATGCTGATGAGCCATAGCACAACATCTTCTCTTGCGTTCTTTTTCATTTCAATTTCATCTTGTATGATCTTCACCTTATGAAGGGGGATTGATGTTTTTTCTGATGTTGGTTCCTTTTCTTCCTTTGTACAAGGAACTGGAGGAACTGTTGAAGGTTGGGAAATAATAGAAGATTGAGATTTTTTCATAATAGATTGTTTATCTTTAGGAGGCAGAGGAGTAATCCTCATTGGATTTTTGAATGGTTTCCTCATGGTTCTAGATAGGATGGTGGAGGGGGAACCCTGACATAGATGTCAGATGGTCAAGGTTGAGGAAGAATACCCAATTTGGGTCAAGGTTCGTTCATTTCCCATGGAGTAGGAGGAACAACCATCATAGCCACTAGAGATCGAGGAGCCTTATATGGGATATTGGTAAGTGATAATTGAGTTATACGATTGGCTCTAATTTTTTGACATGATAAAAAGAGAATATTCATGAGGTTGAGTGGGTTGGGTTGGTTGAGGCCAAAAATAATTGAGGGAAAAGTTTCTATGAAGAGCCAAAGGTTTAAATATGTTATGATAAATAGTATGTATTTGTCCTTCAAATGGAAATTTAAGAAATTTATGAATAACTAAGGGAATCACATCCATGGAAGCAAGCCATTGATGACCTAATTTTACATAAAATTGATCTGAGGTCAGGATTACAGTAAATAAAACATCCAAATTACTAGGTCCAACTTGAATTGGGAGGGTTAAAGAACCAATTATAGGTTGAGTAGAAGCATCACGAGCTCTTATGAAACTTCTGATTGTTCATAATTGTCTTGATATAATTCATGCACATAAAGAAATTCTTCAATAATCACACTCACTAAACATATCAGATCAATAAGTATCCCCAGTGTATATTTATCATTAATTCTACTAGTAATGTAAAGAGGATATTCTAGTGCATGTATGGAAGCATCATTATGAGTGAAGGAGATATTGGGCAAGAGCTTAAGTTGGTCTTGGAAAGGATGAACATCAATCATTTTGACTATATTAGGTATGTTACCAATATTATATTCATCATTAGTTTGTTCAAAAAGGTTAGTGGAATTACTTGGTGAAACATAGAAAATAGGAACCCTATGTCTACTATGTAAACCTAGGATTCAAATGGTCAGGCATTGATATGTGGGGTATTTTCCTATGCTTCATTAAGATGGAAATTTTAAAAGGTGAATAGATTGACTTTCAACCATGAAGGTGAGTCAATCAGACCTGAATCTCCATCTCATTAAGGATTAGAATGATTTGGAATTGATTTGCAATGATTAACCTAATTAGATTATGTGCCCTAAAATCAAATTGTAAGAATTTGATAATGTATAGATTGAAATAACAGTTTAAAAGTAGATCTAGGAAGTGCAAAGGACTGTGTACCTACCCAAAAAATTTGGTTTTAGTGTTCATAGGAGGACTTATATGGCCAAGGGTGTATGTCCTTGTAAGGGTGTCCTACTCAACTTTTGAGGTCCTCTGGTGGAAAATCTGAGACTCTTGTTTCCACTTGTAAAGTTGTCAAAACACTATCAGATAATTCTGTAGGTAAGTTTCCATGAGTTGATAATATGTAGGGAATCAATTGAAACAATGAGAAATTTTTCTTTAATCTCCCTTCAATCCTCTTCAAACTTAAAACCTACACATTCAAAGAGAGTGAAAATGTTGAGCCATTTAGGGGCTTCCCTCAATCAAACCCTGTGTAAGTGTTTCCACTTCCACAATGGAAATGTCAATGATAAAATGATAATGGATAGGAAGGAATGATGAAATCACAAAGTGCTGCAACTCATCACCCTTCAATGGCTTCCTTGAAGTATTGAAGTCATGTAAATCACTTCAAGGTCTTTGATCTTGCTTGCTTGAATGCTTTAGAGACCTAAAAAAGGGGTTAGCCTTCACAAAACAATGATAATATGACAATATGAACTCACATGCATTTTGACATGATGCTTGGATCTTGAATCAATGTAATAAATCATTAAAATGCTACTCTTGATGCACTTGATAGTGCTCTCAATGTTCACTTATTTATATATTCTCACTTAGATTTCAAATGATACAATAACTAGGAATTTATAGGCATTTATTCAAATTCTTGAAAATTAGATCTCAATAGCCATTCTTTGCAACTGAAAATTCAAATGTTAAGGTATCAGGGTTAAAGCATTAGATGAATGCATTTGTTCAATGCCTACAATTTGTCAAAAAATAGTAAAAATAGGCCTTGGAATGCATAAATTAGGAAATTAGGGATCCAATCAGGCTCAATAATTTAGGGGGAGTAAAAAATAGTGTGAAATCGTCAAGGGTGACAATTTTTGATGCTACATTTAGCCCCAACTTTAGTGAGAGTATGAACTTACGCTCAGACTCACACTAAAGTAGGAAATCTATGTCAAGAGGGATCCAATTGTCCAAATGTTGAAGAGATAGGATGACTAAGGATCTAGGAGGGTGATCAAGACCCTAAGATACAAGATCCATGGCAATCCAACATAAGCACAAATGAATGCACATATGTATGAAATACAACAAGAACACATACATAAACATACATGTCAGGAAACACAATGCATACACGGTGAAAACACATAGCGTGATGGAGCATAAAGATGACGATGAAATGAAAACAAACACGATGTAAACATGATGAAGACACACAAAAGATATACAAAAAACACAAGGCTAGTACTAAAAGGGATTCAAGTCGGTAAGAAAAAGAGACCTCAGTCTTAAATTGTCTCAACTACCAAATGTCATCCATTGAACAATGAATGCTCCCATGAGGACTAGCAAGTTGTGTTATGCCATTTCACTCATTAGACACATGGCTCCACTAGAAAGCAAGGCGTGTTATGCTAGGTGGCCATGTTAAAAAAAAGGGTGCTCAAGTTCATGACCCAACAAACTCCATTATGCTTGATCCATGGACTATCTTGCAAAATATCGCTTTAGGGTGCATAAAAATTACCTCACGGGGTTCATAAAATTTAATGTCTCAGGGGACAAATAAAAAACACCTCAGGGGGTGCACAAAGTTTAATGTCTCAAGGACGAACAAAATTCACCTCAGGGGGTGCACAAAGTTTAATGTCTTGGGGGATGAACAAAACTCACCTCATAGGGTGCACAAAGTTTAATGTCATGGGGGATGAACAAAACTCACCTCAGGGTGTGCATAAACAATGATAGGGTAAGGCTAAAACCTCAAGGGGTGTTATAACACCACCACCACAAAAGATGATTTACAAAAACAACAAAGAGGCTTTGCTGAATACATGAAAGGTCACACCTTAGTGAATATCACACATGACATCACCACTAAGAGAGGAAAAGTCATGGAATAGAAGACTAACACCTTAGGTAATACTAGCCATAACATTACCACCAAGGGGAAGGTTATATGTAAAATTCACACTCTCAGAGGACATCAAACTCAATATTACCACCAAAGGGACACTCACATAGATCAAGAATGCCACACTTTTATTGACAAGGTCACACTTCTTAGGAGATGTCTGCTATCATCACTAAGAAGGGATCATTTCTTATGCAAACACCAAGTGAGGGACTGTTGCAAGTATGTGTAATTTGTGTTGTCATTGATGCCAACAAATATATGTTGTTGTTGCATTGATGTAAACCTTGGTGATGCTTTGATTAGTTGCATTATGTTGTCATTAGTAGTATCATTGGTGTCAACCTCTAGTGTTACTTTGATAAGCATGTTTATGGTTGAGTTGCCATGTTGTAGGTGGCTTGGTTATAATAAGAAGGTATTATAGATGATGATAATGTGTTTGTGATGCTTTGTTTCCAAGTGCTTTTGAGAAAATTTAAAGAAAAGAGAAAACAGTGTGTTAGAGAGGTGTTCTGTGTGTTAGAGTAGTGTTTTGGTTTTGCTCTGAATTTCTCCATGGTTGAAGATCTACTTGTGCAGTTCAAATATGTTTATCTGAGGTGTTCAAAGGTATTATATCTAGAGTTTTAGGTTATGGATCGTTGTGTAGAGGAAGTTGTGTTTACCATTGTGTGAAATGTATATTTTAGTAGTGTCTGGGATAAATGGTTTTGCTCCACATTTCTTCGTAGTTTGGTTTCTGGTCTTGTGGTTTGGGAGTATGCTTGTACTGCTTATATCTATCTTCAATTTGAGTTGTTCAATTTTTGGTGCTCCACAAGGTTGGATTCATGTGTTACAATATGAGGAAAGTTAACTGGGTGTACAAGATGAGTGTGTTCTTTAGGTGAAAGTTGATGTGAAGGAATTTGTTGAGCTTCAGGATGTTTATGGAATATTCTAGATTGTGTTCATGTGTTGTCTATGAGTCACCTTTGGATCAAATGAAGCGTGTACTTAAATGTTCAATGGTGTTAACATAGGTTCAATCAACCTTGGGTGTTTACACTAATTATGGACATGTTTCGGTGTTTGTGGAATCGTGGCATAGTGTATATGTATTATTTGGGTCTGAGTTAAGGTGTGGTGTGGTTCACTTTCATTCCTTTCCACCATGGGAATGCTTAGTGCTAACCTAATTTGAATTTGCATAATTGAGGTGCATAGCCAGCCTTGGAGAATGTTTTCAAGGTTAAAGAAGGTATAAATAAGGGTTGTTTTGATAGAGGATTGTGTGGTGAAGTGTGTGATGCGAAAATCAGAGTTGTGAAGTGTGAAAGTGTGAAGTGCAATGTGAGCTTTAATGTGTTAGATTACTAGAAGCAATGAGTAGAAGGTGTCTACATTCTTCAGAGAGGCTACGAATGTACTGGTGATATTGTGGTGGATCTTTATGTTGCTTTGAGATGGATTTGTCATTGTAACAATCTTCTTTCTTCTTCTTTCTAATCTAGTAGTGAGCCCTTCTTTTCTTTTGGACACTGAGCCCTCCAACAATGAGCCTATTGTATTTGGTGTTGCAATTACTTTATATTGTGAGCTAATCCTCACCATGATTTTTCCCTTCTTGGGTTTTCCACGTAAATCTAGGGTTCTCATGTGTTTGATGTGTTTGTATTACTATTTCTCATGTTTACATTCTACTGATGCTTGATAAGGGTTTGAGTGTTTGTTAAGGGTTTAAAAACTAATGTAGATCTGAATGTTAATAAGGGTTTTGGTGTTTTAATGTACAACTGATTCACCCCCTTCTCAGTTGTCTTGTGCATTCAATATGGACTATATGCCCCCCTTAAAATGCTAGTGTAATTGCTACACTAACGTTGAGATACAAAGGGATCCCAAGAAGAAATGCACCTAACACAATGCTACTTGACCCCTTGCCCCACAAGTCTAGGGACAAAGGTGAGGCAAAATGGATTATGATATGTTGCTCCTTGCAAAATAAAAATTGATTGCATAAAACCTAGTTTATACCCCATGCATAGTAGTGAGTATTATGTGATACTACAATTATTACATGGCAAAGAGCAGCAACTAATACTATTTTTCATGATTAAGTGAAGGTCTTTTTGATGTTTTTGTTATCTTTGAAGGACAATAGCCAATACCTCTTGTTGTTTCTTACGTGTTAGGTTCCATGAGGACACAAATACATTTTTATTTTACACCACATCCTTTTCCATTATATCCAAGTTGTTTCAAAAGTTGATAACCTTTTCCATAAATGGCTTCCATTTATTTTGAAGAAGGTAGTGTTTCATAATCACTTTCATCATATGTGGATTTGTAATTTTTGTTTTCCTCTTTGCTTGAAGTTGTAGATGATTTAGTGATGAATTTTGTCGCTATCATTGTGGATTCTTTCTCTTTATTTGATTTTGATTGTGTAATATTGTACTCCCCCATGAATTTAGATGTGAAATATAACGATCCCCACTCATCATCTAATAAATTTGTCACTGATGAAAGACGCTTATCTTTGTCCTCAACTTGTAAAGGTTCCACTTTTGCAGTTGGTGTCAATGTTCTAAGAGGATTCTTCATTCCTATTTTAGTTTGTAAACAATGTTTCGATTTAGGATTAGCTTTTATCATGTAAACCTTATTGTTGTAAGTTTATTTCATTAAATGATGAAAATTTGAAGGCACTCCTTTCATCTCATGAATCTATGGTCTACCCAAGAGAATATTATATGAGAGATCATGGAGCATGACATGGATGATATTTTGTAACACAACCTTACCAACTTTAATAGGTAATATTATCACACCAAGCAGTTATCTTCCCACATTATCAAAACCTTTGGTTGACAAATCAACAAGCTGAATTAAAGTTTTGTATGCTCTAATTTTATCCAAAAGATGAACACTACAAACATTAAGCCTTGAACCATTGCTAATAAGGGTACGTCTAATCCCAAACCTATTGGTAATAGCCATTATCATCAAAGCATCATTTTTTTTTGCATTTCTAAAGGGGGTAATTCATTTTGATGAAATACAATGTCCAAATTAGTTGAATTCATACTCTCAAGAAAGTTTTCCACATCATTTAGTTGAGCACTAGGAGGGACCAAAACTTTTTGCAAATCATTTTGAAGCATACCATGATAAACACTTGATGTTTGAATCAAATCCCACAAGGATATTTTAGCAGGAGTGTTACAAAGTTGCTCAACAAGATCAAATTATTTACCACTACACTGTGAAATGTTAGGTGTGGGTGGAAGATATGGTTGAAGCAATGAGATAGATGTTGGAGTTTATTTTGGTTTCTTATTATTTCTAGTGTTATATGTGTGAGCTATAGTATGATAACTTGGTTGTTGTGACACATGATTACTATTAAGTTGCTTTAAAAATTTTAAGATATGGCCATGAGGTTTAGGAGGTCCTATAATGAGAGGTGACTTAGGAGATACAATAATTAAACTTCCACTGTCCACTCCCACAGAAGCTATATGTCTAGTTCGAAATGTGGTCTAAGAAGCCCAGGAAAGGTTTATTCGATAGCCTATGGCAAATCCTCCCCTCGTCCATAATTTGGGAATTATGGAAGGAACGAAATTGGCAGATTTTTCAAGATAAGGCAATGACAAGAGAAAATCTACTAAAGAAGATGGAAATCCTAATATTGGAGTTAGCAAATTCAGCCGCAAGAAATAAGCCACTTAAAGGTAATGCCTTCACCAACTGGGACAACAAAATGCTCAAAGTTTTCACAGGCCTCAAAGTACCCCCAGTTTATGGGATCAGGATGGTGTATTCTCCTCCCAACCCACGCAAGGATGTTGTGTGGCTTTCCCTTGAAGCCAGCTGGGTCAAAATAAATTTTGATGGGGCATCCATTGGAAATCTCGGTCCTAGTGGAGCTGGTTGCATTGCTAGAGACCATACTGGGAGAATCATTGCTGAGAGAGCAATGTATCTTGGGGAGGTCACCAACAATATAGCCGAGTTTAGAGCCGCCTTATGTGGTTTGGAACTCGGTAAGGAGCTTCAGGTAAACCAACTCCACTTGGAAGGTGATTCACTCATCACCATAAATGCAATCAGGCAAAACACCACAACAAACTGGAAATTAGCTCGATGGCTCAAGCTGATCAATGAACTAGTAAATTCCTATGCAGGTTTCAAACTCACACATGTCTATCGGGAAGGCAATGGGATGGCAGATAACTTGGCAAAGTTGGCGTCAGAAAAGAGAAATCCATAAGTCTAGGACGTATGCCACTTTAGTGACTGCAAAAAAGTGCTCGTAGTGCTCCTCGATTTGGGAATGTTTAAACTTTGCAAAACCATTGAGTAAGCATCGATTGGAGGAAAAAACTACCAGGGTGTCTAAATTATGCTTCCAAGGTGCAACTGACCTTTTTAGCCGCATGGAGCTCGACCCACAAAAGAATATGTAATTCAATCTCTAGCATGGGAGCTGCCCCTAATGCAGTTATTTACTTACCAAAAAAATAAAATAATCAAAGGAGATCTAATAGTCAATTGTGCACTCATAACCTCAATGGAATTGACTTCTTGTTGATGATATTCTATTGAGGGGGATTTATTGTCACTTTACCATCTTTTGAAAGAAATGTATCAATTATTTCATTTTATTTCATCATAATGTCTTCCCAAGTAGGAGAAGTATTGCGAAAGAAACAAATAATATTCTCATGATGTTGAATGATTGGATCTTCTAACACCAAGATACCTTCTTCCCAAATAGGTGAGGTATCGGGAGAAGAATAAACATGATTGTCATGATTGTCAAAGATTGTATCCTCTTGCACCAAAACATTCTCACAAGTAGGGGAGATGTTGGGATATGAATGAATATTATGCAAAGTTATATTAAGAAATATATCAATGATTTCATTCTCTTGTGCCAAGATACCTTCACAATTAGGAGAGATATTGGGAGAATGACTAACATGCTTATCAGTGACTTCAGTTAATTTTCCTAGATAGTACTCATAAGGAGATTATAATTATACAAGCCATGTGTTACCATATCAAAACCACATATTTGAAAAGGAAACATGTTGCTACTTGACCTATGAATCAGATGATCAAAATGAAAGAGTTTTGTAAGAAGAACTGATTTAAACAGACATCAAATCTGGACAGAGGATGCTAAGAGAGCTTTGTCACATAAATTTGAGCCAAAAATAGTAGGACAAAGGCACCCAAATAGGAAAGAGGTGCTTGAGAGCGTTTGTGTCTTGGATAAGGTTTCTAAAATTTCAAATTTTGACTGTGTAAGGCAATGTTGAAGGATTCTGGGCCTGCTTGCAAATAGGTTGAACAATGAATATTTTTCTAGATTTTGTTGAATTTATGATAATGTGATGCAAAATGCAAGTTTGCAACAATGTGGAAGATGTTTTGACAAATTTGAATGCAATTTACCGATCTAAAATGCAATAATTGACTGATTCTAAGATGCCACAACCTAAAAATGATGATTTTGATGCAATTTTGAAATCAAACAATGGAAAAAAATTTAGAGTTTTTGAACTATATGAAAGATTCCTAAATACATGCAATTAAGAATTCCAATTCAAAGATCTACAAGCACAAATAGATTGAAGACACAAAGACAAAGATGTGTGAAAAAGTTTAGTGATGTAAGTGTACAAGGATAGAGGCACCCAACGAAATCTAAGTCCTTGATAGGGGTTCTCAAAATTTAAAAGTTGAATTTTTATTATACTATCTAAAGGTTCTGCTTATGTAGGCAAATAGGTCTACAAGTGAATATGTTTCTAGAATTTTCACAATTTAAGATAATATGTCTCAAATAAAAATATGAAATAATAAAGAGAAATTTTGAATGTTGAATTGACCTAAATGATTGAAATAAACCCTAATGCAACTTATGATGAAATATGAGATGTAAATATTTTGAATTGTTATGCTTTTATGATGCAAAAGATGAAACGCTAAATGAAAAATGCTAAATAATGCAAAGAAGAACCTAGATCTAGGGTGAATTGCTTCAAATTTTAAAATGTTTATAGTGTCAACGTGTCAAGTTCACCAAAATGAAACATAGAAAAATAGGAACCCTAGGTCTACTATGTAAACCTAGAATTCCAATAGTTAGGGGTTGATGTGTGGGGTATTTTCATATGTTTCATTAAGATGGAGATTAACAAGGTGAATAGATTGAATTTCAACCATGAAGGTGAATCAATCATACCTTAATCTCCATCCTATTAAGGATTAGAATGATTTGGAATTGATTTGCAATGATTAACCTAATTAGACTATATGCCCTGATATACAAATTGTAAGAATTCAATAATGTACAAACTAAAACAACAGTTTACAGGTAGATGTGTGAAGTATAGAGGATTGTGTACCTGCCCAAAAAATTTGTTTCAGTGTGCATAGAAAAAATTATACGACCAAGGACATATACGCCATTGTTAGGGTGTCCTCAAATTCTGAGGTCCTTTGGTGGAAAATCTTAGGCTCTCGTTTATGCTTGCAAAGTTTTTGAAATACTGTCAGATAATTTTATAGGTAATTTTTCATGAGTTGATAAGATGTAGGGAATCAATTGCAATAATGAACATTTTTTCTTCAATCTCCCTTCAATCCTCTCCAAACCTAAAACCTACACATTCAAAGAGAGGGAAAATGTTGGGCTTAGGGGCGTGCCTCGGTCAAACCCTGTGTAAGTGTTTCGACTTCCATAATGGCAATGCCAATAATAAAATGATAATGGATAGGAAGGAATGATGAAATCATAAAGTGTTGCAACTCACCACCCTTCAATGGCTTCCTTGAAGGATTGAAGTCATGCACATCACTTCAAGGTCTTAGATCTTTCTTTCTTGAATGCTTGAATGCTTTGGAGACCTACAAAAGGGGTTAGCCTTCACAAAAAAATGATAATATGAAAATATGAACTCACATACATTTTGACATGATCATTGGGTCTTGAATTGCTGCAATAAATCACTAAAATATTGCTCTTGATTCACTTGATAGTGCTCTCAATGTTCACTTATTGCTAGATTCTTTCACTTAGATTTCAAATGATGCAATAAATAGATATTTATAGGCATTTATTCAATTTCCCAAAAATTAGATCCGAGTAGCCAACCTTTGCAACTGAAAATTCAAATGTTAGGATACTAACACTGACATGTCCAAATTTGAAGGGAAATAGAGTAGGAGGACAATGCAACCAATGGGTGTATGCATCCTAGCCCTATTTTCTAGAATTTAAGGTATTGGGGGCAAAGCATTAGATGAATACATTTTTTCAATGCTTTCAATTTTTTAAAAAATAGTAAAAATAGGCCTTGGAATGCATAATTTAGGAAATTAGGGGTCTAATTAGGCTCAATAATTTACCCAGGGAGCAAAAATATTATGAAATTTTCAGTGAAAATTTTTGACACTACACTTGGTGATGGGTTGGTAAAGATTTGCAAGTTTTGATTAGGCAACACAACTGATTTATTCCCTTTATCATTTACACCAACCAACTAGATGGCATTAGAATCAATGGGGTCTTGCACTTGGTACTTAAGACAAATACATCTCTCTGTATCATGACCAGGTGTACGATGATATTGACAAAATACTTTTGCATTAAATTGAGGAGGTAAAGGTTTAGTGGTATTAATAGGACAAATGGGAGGAAGTTGAACCATATTCTTATCAATAAATTGAAACATAATAAAATGAAGTGAATCGGGTAATTGTGAAAATTGTCCATCTCCTCGTTTGAATTGATGGGGTGTTGTAGATGTAGTGGAATCTTGTGTTTGGATGTTATTGGAAGATGGAGGAGAGTTTATTTTGATAAAATTTTCATTTTTCTTCTTGAATGATTGATAATTATATTAAGGAACAACTTTAGATTGACTATTAGGATTCGATGAAGGTGAACCTTCATATTGAATAATCAAATTTTGATAGTAAAAAAGAGTTATGCATAAATGTGTGAATGAATGATATCTCATTAGTACGATCTTATCCTGAATGTTGGGTTGAAAATATCCAATAAAGGATCTTTGCACATTGGCATCTAAGAGGGAATAGGAAATTTGAGAATAAAGGGATTAGTATCACCCTATAAAATAAGTCACTTTTTATTTAGGTCCTTGTTTGCAATGAACCAATTCAATTAATATGACTCGAGTTTAATTATTTTCATGAAAATGTTGAAGGAATTCATTAATAAGTTGCGAGAAATAAGTGATTGAACTATTAGGTAATGAGAAAAACCATCCCAATGACATGCATTTCAATGATCAAGGGAAACGTTTAGCTAAGAGAGCATCTTCAAAAAGGAAATCACTACATGAATCAATAAATGCAAATACATGATTATAAGGATCTCCTTTACCAATATACTTCTCAAAATGTGGTATTTCAATATTTTGTGAGATAGGAATTTTTAATATAGCAAATGATAATGGGCTATGGGTAAGGTATGTTGGAGGATTAGAATGAGATTGAGTTTGGTTCATGTTTGAAATTTTTTGTTGTAAAGAGGATGTATGTGTTTGCAAAAGTTGGTTTATGATGGGATTGGTTGGTGACATGTTTTGAGAATTTTTAAAATGCGTAGGACTATTTTTAATGATTGGTGGAATGTTTTTTTGAAAATTGATGAGAGGATTGACATTTGGAGAAGTAAAATGATGTGTGGTATATGGTGAAAAAAGTTATAAGGATTCCCACATGAAAGTCCCAAACTAGTGTTGAAACCATTACAATATTGTGTAATAGATTTTATGACTGGAGGAGTGAAAGTTGGAATAGAAGGTGTGGTTGTGGGATAAGATACTTGTTTTCTAATTTGACTTTGAGCATTGGTGAGGATTTGAGTGCAACTAGTTGTCGTAGGGATGTTTGAATCCACTATATGACCTAGGCTATGTAACACTTCTATTCCTTGTAAATCATTGATCATTTTTCTAAGGTTATCCACAAGAGAGATGATTTATCCAACCAAGTATTCAATACTTAAGTATAATTGAATACTCTCGAAGTCATTGTCTAACTTTTGTAGTTTATCCTCAGGAACATGTGCAATAAAAACTTCCAAGTTCACATGAATGGTTATGGTGAAGAAGACATTGGAAAAGTGGGAGTAGGAATAAGATCAAATATTGATTGTGTAGTTGTGATTCCTTAAATGAAATATCTACCAAATTCAGGCTCAACACTAGATGTAGCTACAACATAGGAATCCAATATCTATAACTTCATATCACAAGAGTATTTGATATAGAACACCAAGAAGTGAAGATAATAAATTAATTATAAGATCCAAGACATATAAGTGTTCCTAAATGAAGAGAGGAATATAATGATGACAAATTCAAAACATATACTCAAAAATAGAGGACAAATCAAAACAAAAATTACAGAGATAAATCTTTCATTGAATTTCAAGCTAAAAATAGTAGGACAAGGGCAAGGGAACCCTAGTCCAGGAATGCAAATTTTACATGCTTTAAAAGTCTGGGAAATTAATAAAGTGTGTGAGGATATTATAATGTACAAGTTCAAGTCTAAGAGTATGGAGTGGAAGACTCCTCTTAAATAGTAGGGGAAAAATTCTTGGAGATAGGGCCTAATATGACGTACTATTATTGGGCCAAAAATAGGTGACTCTCAAGAAGTGGATGGACCGAGAGGAAAGGCCCCCTACCTAAAGAGGAGACTTGGCCTGGGGGAATTGATGAGAGAAATTTCCTTAGCGACTTTCCTTGTGGGGGTGGGTGGGAGGATATAGGAAATGACCTACCCTTGCGAAGATAGAACTAATGGGAGATAGAAAGAATGGATAGTAAAATTTTCCCTTAGAACTATACTATAGTAATTTGTAATCTGGCTTCTAACTGTCTTGATGAACTAAGGATTGGAGATATAAACAAGTTTATGATAGGATAAATGAGTTGATGATGGGAGTTGTTGGGTGGGGGGAATTATATGGTAAAATTTCCTTCATTATTTCCCCTTCATTCCTACCCATTTCCTTCCATAACTGAGTGAGGAGAATTCTAGTTGATGGATTAGTTAAAGGAGATCCAAAAATTTTAGCAGGTTGGGGGGGGGAGGGGGAATTTGGTGCAAGTATATCCACCCACCCACCTCGGTGGGAGGCCTTATCAATATATCCACCCACAGGACACCTTGAAATAATATACCTCCACTACTCATGGAACCCTATAGCTCCCATCCACCTAAACATAGTTGGTGGGAGGGAATTATAGTTGAGATAGTTGGGGGGTAATTATAGTTCCTTGGGTGGGTGACATTGAGGAGGTCGCCCTCTTGGGGATGGGTGAGAGGATATAGTTGGGGTGCGTGGGAGGAACTATCACTATATCCACCCATAGGGAACCTTCAAATAATATACCTCTCGAGGATCAAGTGGGAAGGAATTATAATTGAGATAGTTGGGACAAAATTATAGCTCCCTGGGTGGGAAAACAAAAGTTTTTCAGTTAACTAGGTGGAATGGAAGATAGGAAAGCATCCCAAGTTTCAACATTCCATCTCTCCCGGAAGCACCCATCTATTATATACATATGTGTCGGATGGATGATCAATTTTTCTCATGGTTGGAATCACAAAGAGTGAAAGAATGAATATTAAACCTCCCTCCCACCCCAAGAATGAAGGTCTGAAGAGAGGAGGAAAGATAGGGAGTCGTAAAGACTTATTTGAACTCCTTGACCCCTAATCCATTGTTGGGTCCATCAATCAAAGCTAGTCATTCTATCCCAAGGAAGGAAGTAACTTGATCACCAGGAGAGGAAAAATCAACCATTCACTACTATAGATCCCCATCCCCCAGCTTAGATCTCCATCCCTGCTAGATAAGCTATGACTTCTGGAGTTGAATGTGACCCACAAATCAATGTTTTCTATTCAACTATTGGGTGGAGGGACTACTGATCCCTCGATTAACTGAGAGATATAGAGATGTAATCAAGGGATAAAATGCATGGGCCCTTGATTCACCCAGCTTACCACTTCTCCCTCTAAGGGAAGGATCAATGGATCATTGACAAGAAATCAAGGTTAGTATTCCATTCTTGCCCTAAGCCCTCACTGTCTTTGAATCATAAGATTTATTGGGTTTCATGGCATAAGACCTGAACCCCTGGTCCATTGATGCACAAATCACTACTATCTTTTGCTTCACTACATCTATCAAATTGAATGTTTAAGCCAACCAATTAGCCTCCCTTCAGTGAAACCCTACAACAAGTGATTCCCTACCAATGGATGGGGCTATGATAATGTTAGGATAGTCTGGTTGGCTTTATGATAGGTTCCTCGACCAGTTGATAGGTGCTTGGGTCTGATGGATGGACTAGTACTACCTTTAGTCAACTAGGGGTGGGTGGGTGGTAATAGTTGAGCCCAACCCAACTTTCTCAAATTAGGCCTGGGTGGGAGGGAATCATAGGGTCCTCCAGTAATTGACAAATTTCCTAAACTTTAGCTCCCCATCCATCCCCACACACATTGTTGTAGCTCAAGTGATTGCATCCAAAAATCCAAGTGTTGTGATTAGGGGAATTGTTTGATTAGGTAGTTCAAGTTAGGTTGAGTGGTTAACAACACCCCAAATGTTGTTGGGAGGGCTGTCAATCTAGAGCAACATGTTTCCTCTGTATTTATTAATCGATGAAACTTCTTTACATAATTTTAGCATGATGGGAGGGAGTAACTTTGGTTTGAAGGAAGGATGTTTTATTTTCATCCAATCAGAGCTATAAATGAGTAGGTAGATCCTATGGATAGATAATTGATCTCAAACAATAGCTGAGTTATCATCTTGAGAAACATTTTGCTTCTCTATCTTTGGATAGTGGATTAACAATATCATAGCTGGAATGAAATTATTTGTTGATGTTGACCCTTATTCTAGCTTGGGTGTGAATTATAACTTTGATAGAGGTGGGTTTGGCATGGGAATCTAGACCTCTATTCAATCAAGAATCTATCTTTTTATCGTTTTGTTTGGCTATCGCCCACAGAGAGATAGGTTGCCACATCTCAAAAAATGATGTGTCAAAATATATAGTGAATAAGTGGCATGGTCAAATTGAAGAGAGTGAAATGCAAGTACTGGAAAGACTATCAAGGAATAATTTTTTGTTTTCTCTCAAAATATCTGACCTGAGAACTACCCTTTCTTCTTCCTAGGCTATCCTAATCATCAATATTTTTATTCGCTTGTTGCTCCATAAGTAAATGCAAAATTTGGAGGGTGGTACAAGAAGGTTTAGTGTCCACTAAGACATAACCTATCAAATCCCTCCCTATATATAATGGGAGCCCACCCCATCTATTCCCTCCCACAATATTAGCTTCACACCCACCTTATTCTCTCTCTTTCAAGGATTGTATTGGAGAACTATAGTGCAACTCCGATCCTACTACTATTAGTTTTTTAAAGTTTATTTTCTCTCTAGGTAAACCTATTGTCAAACCTATCTCATGGATGGGTGGCCCTTCGAGATAGGACCTTCCTCCTGGGGTGGGTGGGGGGAGATAGTTAGATCTCCCAACCACCATTTTAGGGGGAATATAGTTCACATAGCCAATGAAGGATAGATAGGAGGGGCCCAATATTCATGCCTACTAACTATAAAGGGGGGGCTATTGTTTCGTTAGAGACCATCCCATAGATGTGATAGTGGCATATATTATACGTAACATGTACCATCCCAATCTATACTATAAGTAATCAAGTAGTTTAATTAGGGAAAGGAGGGAGCATGTCCCCTGCTCAACCCCTCCCTCAACCCCAATCCCACCAAAGAGGATAAGAAGATTGAAACACTATCAATGAATACAAATTATTCAATGTTTTCTGCTGTTGATCTAGCCAGCTATACCACCCACCGAGGAACCTTAGCAACTACAATTCCCCTCCACCCGAGAGAGGAACTATATATAATTTCCCATAGAGGGGAGTAGGTAGTTGGATGGGTGGGGGGACATAATTGTTGTTATTAGTTCAAAAGGAACTTTCTATACTATAGTTAGGGTGAGGGAAAGGATTTTTTTTCTCGTTGAGGGTAGGGAGGAGTGTTACATATATTGATAGATTAGGGTAAGGAGGAATGTGATGTATATAATTAATAAATTAGGGTAAGGAATTGGGAAGATCCAAATTAAAATTATTGAGGGTTGTGGTTAGGGGGTAATATGAAGGATTAAGATTTATTGAAATTGGAAATATAGCCCCCACCTAACCTCACACATAGGAACAATACCCTCAGTGTCTACTCATAATAGAACTAACTGGTCACCCCTTCGAGTTGGGTTGGGTGGGCCCTACTTCTATAATATCCATAGCTAAAAGAGTCTTGAGGTGGGTGGGGGGAGATAGATAGGGTTTTCGAGGGATGTGTCATATACTAATGTGGAGTAATCTTTCCCCACCTCCAAAGAAATTTTCTTGAGAAAGATGAGATGTGAGTGGGTTACAAAGTTGATTCAGAGAAAAGATTTATCTCTCAATCATCTACCAATACAAACTACCTATTTCCCCAGTGGAAAATATATGGTCGTGTAGTTTCTGGATTGATCCCACAAGTCAATATAATTTTCTCTTACCCAAATATATAATTTTTGGAAGTAGTTGGGAAATTCTAAATAAGAAAATATTTCCCCTCCTTCAATCTTGGGTGGAACCTACTATCTAGAGGGGAATTAATGACCACAAGAAAACTCAAGAGGAAATGATGTGGGCAAATCATATGGATGGATACTCAGATGTCCCAAAAACCATGCAACTTTGAACCTAGGAAAGGTATTAGTCTCAATAGCGATTGTTTGTTGAGAAAGGGTAGAGAAAAGAATCCATAACCATCAAATATCAATTAGTGAGACCAAAAAGTAGGATATGGAATGAAGTCAAAGAGGGAAGAAGTAGCTATACCCCCTTGTATTATTTTTATGTATCATCATGAGGTCTAAAAGACTAGGAGAGGACTTGACTAGCACATAAGAGTGATCTTCCCATAATCCTTGGTTGGGGGGTAGGGAGATGTCGAACCAATAAGTGGTATGAAAACCACATCAAGAAGAATCCTTGCAAGAAAAACAATAATGTATTTGAGGGGCTCCGACTGAACCAAACCTTAGGCAACCTTCTTACTTCCTTTATTTCTTGATGATAAATTTGAAATAGCAAAGTAAGCTCGCTAGCAGCTTGATGTGAGAATAAAGAAGGAAGTGAAAAATCCAAGTGCTATCATATAAGGAAGATCTCACGAAGCAAGGAATTTAGTTTCATTTGTGATAGATGCCCCTTTCTTCCTTTTTGTCACCAAAGGAAGGTATAAGATGATTGGAAGACAAAAATGGTGCCAAGTCTGGTCCCCCTCTTTATAATGAATGGGGTTGGGATAAACACATGATCTATGGGTGGGTATCTCAACACCTATTGAATTGTCCCAGATGGGTGGGAGGAATGGCCAATAGTCATGTTGCTCCACTCTTGACAAGGAGTAAAGAATAAGAACCATTCAAGCCCTACTATATCTCTGGAAAACCTAGAGTTAGAAGATTTTAACAAAACAATTTTAGTACCGAAATCCCCTACTATGTATATGCCATGGGATTTACACTGATAACATTAGTGAGATAGCCCCCATACCCCATGGCCTTTGATTTGTTAAAATTTTAAAGTGGATGGAGGAAAAGGGGGACGAACAATAGGTAAAGGGGCTACCTCCTATACAAAAATAGAAAAGAGGGGATCCTCCCACCCACCAACTAAAACTATAATTGGGCTATCTATTAAATATACAAAATTGATCTATTCACTCTCTCTTCAATACCATCTTTTACCATGACTCCCATTCACACCAAATCCACTTCAAGAAGAGGCCAGTTCAATTGAGAGGTCCCACTAGTCCGTGTAGAGTGAGTAATATTAGTATCTCTATTGAACTCTTACCGCATCTACATTAATCTTTTGTTCGAGGATCTAGATACTATGAGTGTTCTATCCCAAATTGATTCACCTACTTTGATACACACTATTGGATGGGTGTTTGGTGCCTAATCGCCACATATCATGACTATTGCTTCACAGTTTCTCTATTCCTCGTGCATCTCTTACTTCATTGATATGTCTTAATTGATGCTTACAAATGTGCCCAGTTCGCTAACTCATTGCACACTTGTGTCAAAGGTTTAAACTTTCTAATAACCAAAAGAATTTCTTTTTCTTTCATATTGAACTATTGATTGAGTGCTTGAGGAGACTAGTTGTATGACTAAGTACCCAAAGTGATAAAATGCACCCCTAATCTACCCTTTCTATAGTGGGGTTGGGGTTGGGTTCAGGTCACGATATTACCTACATAAATGAGTTAGGAATTTATGCACTCAACCAACCGATAAAAACTAATGGGAACAATGTGAAGGAAAAATGATTTTCCAACACCACTCGACGAAGAAGAATTGTTAATACATATATAGTGGACTTGATGCTTCACCAACCAGTTGGTAGAGTGGATCTTTTATTCATTATCCTCGTTGTTTATACTCCTATAATGGACAAGGTGAAAATTGCTTGGTCGAGTCCTCTTTTAAATTCCCTCTCCCTTTTCATACAAATCATTTGGACTTGAATCATCTTTCATCTTCCTATTCATTCTCTTTTGGCCCCACCTATCCTAGGGTAGGGCCCCTTACTATCTATAGGGATTCCCCCTCTAGGGGAAGAAAGGACCCCCTTTGGGGTAGGCAAACTGAGTAGGCAATATAGTGGCCATAAGAACACATAGATGACATTACCATGGGTTCTTGTTCAGGAAACCTTGTCCAATCTCACCGAAATATGGGGTTAACAAAAGGGCTGAGGTAGGGAAAATAATTTACCTCAAATATTTCCCCTTTGTAAATTGTGATTCTTCCATGGGAATCCATTTAGTTACATAATTTTTTTTTATTATCGGTGACTGTTCATCCTCCCACCCACCTTGGGGGTAGGGGTGAATCCCCTACTCTAGAATGGGGTCAAGACAACCAACCACATATCCAGCTCATGCTTGAATATGGCTCTCTCTATGTGGTGAAATGTGGCTAGTGCTATTGGTGAGAACTACATCATTCACCCTACTATAATAAGAGGGGCTCATTGCATGCACACTATTTCCATATTGTTCATCCAACCAATTCCCTAACTATAGTTTAGTAGTTGATCACCCCTGATCAATGTGATTATTGAGTCCTTTCCTAGTGTCATGAGTTCCATTGGACACCTGATCACCCCATGGATATTAGGGCCCTATAATGAAACAACTTGCACAAGAATAATATAATATGAAATATGCTGAAAATACTTGATTATAATATGCCACTTCTAGGGGGATACCTCCAATATTCTTCAATAAGAACTCAACATTTAACATAATGATAAAATAAGACTCACAACCTCCTATATATACCTATTTATTCCTAGGATATCACCTAGGTCGACTTAGATAGCCTTATATAAGCCCTAGGCTGACCTAACTAACTAAATAATAATAACATGACTTAATTAAGAGTTAAGATAGCCACAAGCCGACTATTCATAACCTGATACACACTATAGGGGTAAGGGCATAACATTTCCCTCCTCTTTACAAAAGCATTGTCCTCAATACAAACATTTTCTTTTTCTTCTTCTTCATATTCTTTTTTACTTCCGCTTCTTTTTCTACTACTACTTGTTGTTCCTACTCTTGTCTTGCACTTGTTCTTGTTCTTTCTCTTTCTCCTTTTTCCTCCTGCTTCTTCTTCTCTTGCTTCTTCTTGTTCTTATTCTTCTTGTTCCTACTCTTGTCTTGCTCTTGTTCTCATTCTTGATCTTTCTCTTTCTCTTTCTCTTACTCTTGTTCTTTCTATTTCTCTTCCTCTTTTCCTTGTTCTACTTCTTGTTCTTTTTCTTTTTCTTCTTTTTTTGTGGGTACTTTTTGTTATGAAGAAGGTCTAGAAAGATAATTTTGAAATAAATCACACAAATAAATTCAAAATGCTCTATTTTTTTTTTGTAACTTACCAAGGCCTAGTTTGTACTTTCTCAAAAAAATCTCCCAAAAAATCAGTGATTTGTTGCCTCAAGAGAGAGTTTTTTGGAAAATCTATTTTTTCAATAACTCACTTAATTTTTTCCTCAAATTCTCCAAATTTTAGACTATAGGCTCTGATATTAATTCTTCAAAAAACCACTAAAAATTAAGTTCCAATTTGGTAGGATTTGAGAGATATGCACCTTCCAAACAAATTGGGTAGAAACCCTAATTCTACAATAATTGGCTCAATTCTGCTCCAATTTATTTGAAAACTAGACTATATCTTACTTAATACCGTCTTCAAAAACCCTTTAAAAATCAAAGAAAAATTAACCAAGATCTAGGAGATATGGTCTTCACAAAATGACCTCCAAAATTGATAAAAATGTCTTGTTGTCATGGTGCCAAGATCATGCTCTAATACCACTTGTAATGAAACAACTTGCATAAGAATATTATAATATAAAATATGCTAAAATACTTGATAATAATATGCCACTTTGAGGGGGATATCTCCAATATTATTCAATAATTACTCAATACTCAACATGATGATGATGATGATGAAATAAGACTCACTGCCAGATTACCAAAAAGAAGAAAGAAGAAAGAACTACATTGAGAAATCCATCTCAATGCAATAGAGAAATCCACCACAGCATCACCAAACACATTCACAAGATTCCTAAAGATTGTAGACACCTTCTTCTCACTGCTTCCAGTAGTCTAACTCATTGAAGTTCACACTACAGTTCTTGGATTCACATTTCACACTTAAAACATTCTCCAAGGTCAACTATGCACCTCAACCGTGCAAATTCAAATTAGGTCAGCACTAAGCATTCTTGTAGTGGAAAGGAATGAAAGTGGACCACTCCAAATCTTAACTCAGATGCAAATTATACATATACACACACCATGTTTCCACAATCATCGAAGAAAATCCACAATTAGTGTAAACACCCAAGGTTGGCCGAAATTGTGTAAACACCATTAACATTTAAGTACATGCTTCCTCAAATCCAAAGAGGACTCAAAAACACCAATCACTTGAACACAATCTAGAATATTCCACAAACACCCTTGAATCCAAAAAATTCCTTTGCAACAACTTTCACCTAAAGAATGTACACACCCATTACACTCAGACAATCTTCCATACACTGTTACTGAAGAAACCAACTTCTGAAGCACCAAACCATGAATTTTTTTTTACTGTAGATAGATATGATCATTAATGTCACACTTCTAGAATCATAAGACCAGAAACCAAACTATGGAGAAATGCGGAGAAAACCCATTTCTCCCAAACACCACTGCAATATATAGTTCACACATTGGTGAACATAACACTTTCTACACAACAATCCAAACCAAGAAAACTAAATATAGAACCTCTAAACACCTCTGACCAACATATCTAAACCACACAAGTATATCTTGAATCATGAAGAAATGCAGAGCAAAAACTAGAACACCATATTGTACACCAAAACACCTCTACAACACACAGTTTCCTCTTTTATTTAATTTTTCTCAAAATCACTTGGAAACCAAACACTGAAGTCACATACTCATCATCTTAAGAACTTCGTACACCAACTATTCATAATTTCAATACTATTTTTATTTGGGATGATGGATTGAATGATGTGGTGTGTGTGATTGATGATTATAAACTAAAAAAAGATATGCAAGTGGAACAAATTGTTGTAGATTTTAAAAAGTACAAAATTGATGCAAGTGTAGAGGATAATGAACATGACATTAAAATTTGGAGTCAAGTTGGTTGGACAAGGGAAAGGGCTCCCTAGTCTTAAAATGAAAGTTTTCTGACTTTTAGGATCTGCATAGGAGCATCACAGTTTGTAGGTGCTTCTCTATCAGAATCAACTTTAGAACTTTGTCAGGCAACAAATAATTGATCTTGCCCTAATTTGATGAAAGGTGTGTGCATGCTTGATCTAGGATTGAGGTCTTGATATCTTCAGTCTTCTCCAATCCACTCTAGATCTGCAACCTACAAGAAAGAGAAGAGAGGAAAGGTTGTGTGATATAGGGGCTTGCCTAAGTCAAACCCTATTTTGGTGTTTCTACCTCAACAAATGACTATGATGATGTTGGATAAATAGTGCTTACCATAGGCCAGACAAAGGAAAATGGATAAAAATAAATGATAAGTCACTATCCTACAACTTACCATTCAAATCTACATTCTTTGATGGATGAAAGTCATTTGGCACATCTCATACAAGGAGAAATTGATAGTTGTTTGAAGCTCATATAAATATTAGTACTCGCAATGATAATAGACAAAAAATATGAAACATCCTACTTATGCATGAACATGGATTTGATGATGTATTAAAAACATGATCTTAACTAATAAAAGTGTCATAGAATATTGCTTATTCTACTCTTGAATTGTCTTGATTGCAAGTTTTGAAGTTCTTGATTGATAAATTTTTTATTAGGTGTTAAAATGGAGAAAAAGACTTATATTTATATGTGTTTCAACCTTTTCATCATTAATTATTTTGATAGGTTGAAAAATAAATTTAAATTTATAAACATATTTAGGTCGACAATAAAATATTGAATTTTGGGCCAAAATGGGTAGACAAGGGCAAGGGCACCCTAGTCTAGACCTATTTTGATTTTTGAGTGCTCGTTAAATAAATAATTAATTTAATTTTTTAAAGACAATAATAAAATAGGTAATTAATAAGGATAATTAGGCTCAAGCACTTAAGGTGGACCCAAACATAGTGTGAAATCATCTAGGGTGACAATTTATGATGCTACAAATGCTTGTACCAAAAAATGTGATTACAAAGTACAAATAAACCTATGCTTATATAGAGTAAGGAAATGCATGAATTGTGGAAACTAACTAAAGGTAGACACCCATGATAGACGGATCTAACTAAAGGTTGAAATACATGATAGGTGGAGATAACTAGATGAAATGGCATGATAGAAGGAATATATCTCAACTAAGACTAGATAAGTATCAATCAAGTTCTTATGATAGAGGAACAAGAATTAAAAAAAAAGACTATCTAAGTGAGCTTATCCTAACTAGGTTCATATGATAAAATATAGTAATAAACTAAATGCAAGAAAAAATAAAATACACTAACAATATTTGTGTCAACTATTTGTTAGAAGTTAATGCCAAAATGATATAATTTCTCACATGTTTTACACTAAAATTTGGTTTTCAATTGAAGCCTAAATCTTATACATACAGCTTGAAAGGCTATAACATAGCTTGTAACTAGGTTCAATATTAAAAACCATGTGAGGAAGGTATGTAAGAGTGCATGGATGATTCATAGGAAAGCCTAAAATGAATGTATAAAATGGACATGGAACCAAATCCAAAATATTTTTCATCTACCAAATTGTACTTTCTTTTTCAATGTGCCAATAGAAATAATATAAATTATTTATGGGATTGGAACCCAATGCTTCATTTTAATGAAGATTTCTCATTCTAGAACTAAATTTTGACCTACTGTGTAAGAGATGAGAGTAATTACGATTGTGGAAAATAGACAATAATTAAAAATTGAATAGGTCAATTTTTTTTACAAAAGTCTGAATTCAACCCTAAAAAATGATGACTAACATAGTTTATCAAGGATATTTTTGGTTTCCTACTATATCATTGTAGCCCCTTTGTTGAATAAAGCACTTCATTTTATTTTTTAAAAATTAGACCTCATTATTCATGCCTAATTTGATTGATTAATTTCTATGATCTATTAGACCTTCCTCATTGAATCTTGTTAATAATTTGTATCTCCTTTTTTGAATTAGGTTTTGTCAAAACATTATCCTGACTATCCATTAACATGAATATTTATGCCTTCCTAAATGCTTATAATTAGATAATAGTTTATCTAGCTTCTTTGTTTCAAATTTGGATCTAGTCTAAGGGGTTTTGGTATAATGGTGAATTGATGCTTTTGTAGAGTTATTAAGTTCAAATTATGATATTGCAATAAGGATATTTGTAAGTACATGTATAGTAACATGTCCAAGACTATGGATTTTCATCTTTGAAAGCATTAATGGTTTGGTGATGTCTCTAGTTATCATTACCAAATAAGACTAAGCTAAACTCTATTCTATATGGAATTATTTAGTGATGAGACAAATAAATTTCCATGTTGATGACCTTCATATCGAATGGTCATTTCTATGTTTTATGGTACACTATGTTAGTGTAAATAGAGTCATTATCAAACTAGTTAGCTAATTACCTTTCTAGGATAGAACTATTCAAACATAGTGCAAGTTTACTTATATTTTTAAATCTTTTCTCTCACTTCATGTGGTTGAGACATGTGTCCTCATTATTTGAGACACATATCGTATGTGTATTTTACACTTGCTCACACACTTGTCAAGTGAGCTCACAAGTGTTGCACCTTTGGAGGGGTAGTCATATTTTCTCTCCCACCTCACCTCATACTTTCATATATAGGCAAGGTCCACCATTGTATTTACATACTCTTTATTTCTATATGATAGACATACTATTGTTCTCATTGTTTCACTTGTGTAAGGTTATCAATCCATGCTTTCAGATCTTGGCTAATCCCAACATGGTATCAAAGACATAAATTCATGTTCCTTCCCACATCAAGGTGACTCCAACACATAGCCTTATCATCAAAGAATTATGAAGCCAAACAAACATCCCCATTGAATTTGGAAGGATTGAGAAATAAAAAAATACCCTTTGTTTCATCAATTTTAGCATTCTCAATTTTTACAAATCTTTAATTTATATAATTTGTGTACAAATCCTTACAATATGATTTTTTTTAGTAGAGGGACAATTTTCCCTTTCCCCATCTACCATTTTTGGTCGCAATTATTGTTTGTGTAGATTTCTTTAGCCATTTCAACCTTTTTCTAGGGTATTCAACCTATTTTGCAAGTGTTTTTGACCTATCGACCTTATTATTGGCTTTATCTATGATGGTAGTCAATTTTTTGGATCGCAAGTCCTTTTAGAGACATCCATCAACAAAATTTTAAGGTTTTTTCATCACTGCACAACGACTTTAGAAATTTTAGGGTGCTCAACACTACCATCCATCATTGAGGTGCCATAGTTAGATTGGTATTTTGAATTCAAGGCTAAGTGGTAAGGCCTCTTATGTTCTCCTATCCAAGGAATCAACAAAGGTGATTTACTAGGGAAAAGGTGTGGACATTCATATCAATAATGGAGGTTTGAATTTTTAGACCTTCCATCATGCTATTTTTCACTTGCCCTTTTTTGGGAAAGCTTTCTTTATTTGCAACGATAACTTTATTTACTACCATATTTTACAAGGTTCATATTCCATAGAAAGCTATTGTTTGGCTTAAATATATGCTTTAATTGCTCATGATGCTAGGAATCTTCCTTGAACTTTGATTAGGGATTCCATCAACAACATCTCAAACATTCAACCTACAATTTTTTTATTATTTTCAAGATTTTTTTCAATGGCTTGACTAAGGTTTTAATGTTGTTGTATACACATGGCATAAGAATTGTTTGTGCAGCCACCATGGGTTTGAAATGCAAACCATCACCCTACTCTTGCAATTGATTTGTAATATATTCTGGCAATAGTTGCATTTGAACACACACAAAGGTTTTCTGAGAAGGTACTCATTGGTAGAGAAGAAAGGCCATTGATTTGGCATCTTTGAGGGTAATCTAGTGGTTTCATGCATGTTGGTGACTAATTTCATTGACTATACAGCTTTCAACCTATTAATCATTACATAGGAAGTTCCAACCACCAAATTATCTATTTGATTACTTTTGCCACACATGCTCTTTCAGGTCAACCATACACATCACCACATACATGATTGTTATGTAACATCCTTTGGAAATTATTTACATCATATTTAACCATTTTTTGGTAGTTGCTAGTGGCTTATGCTAATATTCAACTTAACCATCAAAATCTTACAAAGGGTGGTATATTTTCTTTTTTTCCATAATTTGGAAATGAGGAGTCATAATTTCAAGTGTAAGTAGTTGAAGAGAATTTGGTTCCATTGTTGACACTTTGAGGTCAACATGATTTAAAAATTATAAATTTTTAGCTATTTTTAGACCTCTAAAATTAGTGTAATTTGTGTAATTTTTGATGGGGCATAAAATTCACCCCATTTATCAAAAATTGCTAAATGTTTTTTTGAAATTCATCATAATTTCACAAGTTTTAGATAGCCTATTTTTCCAAAATTTTAAAAATATACATAAGTTATAAATGAAAAATTTGGCTTACAAACTTCACAAAAGCTTGTAAATCTTGTCTTGCACATTTTTGGGGGGCTCAAAATTCAGATATAATACAAGTTTGGGGTTTTTTAAGGCATGATTCAAGTGCCTTGGTATGTGTGCATCATAGGTCCTAAAATATCTTTGTTAGCTCCACAATTACCACACATGAAAATTCAAAATACAATTTGCTTCAATCTAACAAATTATGGAAAATGGTCAATGGATAACAAATACATTTTACTAGAGAGTTTGAATACTTTACTTATTGGAACAAGTTAGATGAGGAAATGGGTGTACCACTCCTAAGAAAATTTATTTTAATGATCTTTTTGGTAAATTTTATGAGATTAAAATACTTCAATTGGATGTAGAATTAACAACATTGTCTCCTAATTCATTCCCTTCTATTCAAGATTTTTCGGTCAAGTTTAAGTCTTTGCTTTCTTGACTTAAGGTTTGTGGTAAAACAAAAATAGACAAAGAGTGTGTCTTCTTAGTTTTATCAAAGATAAAAGGTCCTTATCAACTCTTTGCTTCTACCTTTTACTCTATAATGGATAATGTTGTAACAACATTTACAATACCTTCTTTTGAGAAGTTTTGCGATAGACTCACAAGAGAAAAATCTAAGCTAATCTCTATGGATGATATTATTTCTTCAAAAAGTCAAGAACTAGTTGCCAATCCTGTAAGGGAAATAAAAAAATAAGGATCAAGTTGAGTCATCAAAATCATAGACTCCGCTCAAGTCAATTCCCTCATCAAATGGTAAAATTTCTAAGGAGAAGATCAAATGTAATTATTATAAGAAACAAGGGCATGAAGAACAACAATGTTATAAAAAGGAAATTGATAGTTTGAGGCATCTTCCTCAACACAATCAGATTCAGTTTCTTATACCCAAGAAAAGTTGTTCTTCCTCTTATCCATCCACATCATTTGCATATTTAGGAAAAGATAAGAAAAGTGGTATGTCACTTTTTGCTTCTACAAACAACACATCACATAAGTAGCTTCTTGATTCAGGGGCATCACACGACATGAATACATCTACAAAACTATTTTCCACATTTGATTCTTGTTTATTCCCAACAACATTGATGACAGATAACACCTATATGCCAACTCTTGGAAAATAATTTTTTGAAATTGGAGAAGGAACGTTTAATGATATAATTTATATAACTTAATTATCCACTAAAACCTTTTTCATTTATTAGATACACAAAGTGATATAGGGAAAACAACTAATTTCACATCACATTCCATGATTATCAGAGATTAGAAGAGTAGAGACATCATTACCATAAGGCATGTTGATCATGATTCATGATTATATTCCTTGTCTTCCTTTGGTTCTATCGATTTTGATGATGGTTTTAGTATGATGCAACTGATACCTTCAACATGCATAAGAGGATTTTATTTTTGACGTTAGAGTTCAATCCTCATCATTTCCTTCACATTACACTGATATCACATCTTGTTCACCTCCAACTTTAGTATTGAGTGTTCCTACACCATTGGTTTCTCATGATTCAAGGAAACACAATATTTATAGTTTTGTTTCCACTATAATTGATGGGTATGATTACTTACAAGGAATACCATACTTGTTTAGTGAATCCCATTTTACAAAGTTGGTAGGAACTTTTGATGACAACCACATCAACGCTATTTTCAATCCATCTACATCTTTGGTTCTTGCTTTACATTAGTCTTCACATTGAGAATTTGAGAAAATTTCAAAGATTTCATCATTGTCTTTGGATCATGTGCATCATTTAGAGACTTATATTCTTCTCACATGGGAAGATTTCATGCACCTATCTACAATTCACCTTCTTCCACAGGGAATAAATGTTGTTTGGTATTTCAGGATCACATTCTACATCACTCAACACTACATGTTTTATCATCTCATGGGGGGATCCATAGTCTCTCATTTTATCTTCTATGGTGGTAATATTTCTTGTACTTATGTGATAGAATTAGTCCTTGGGGGGTCATGATGAGTCCTTCCATCTTCTTCACCTATACATTTTATTGCATTTACATCATTTCTCTTTTGGAGAGGGGCTTTATTTCTCATTTTTTCCCTCCTTTACTCCAGTTTATGAGAAACTTGTACATGAATACCTAGCATGTTATAGTATCCAAGATTCATAATATTTCATACATTACTCCTTCAGTTGCATTTAAGGGGGTGTTAGTGTAAATAGTAATTATAAAACTAGTTAGCTAATCACCTTTCTAGGATTGACCTATTCACACTTAGCTTAAGTTCACTTAGGTTTTTTAGGCTTTTGTCTCACTTCATATGATTGAGACATGTGTCCTAATCATTTGAGACACCTATTACATCCATATTTTCCACTTGCTCACACACTTGTCAAGTGAGCTCACAAATGTTGAACCTTTGGAGGGGTAGTCATAGTTTCAATCCTACCTTCTTACATCCTCATCCTTGCATATATAAGAAAGGTTCATCATTTTATTTACACACTCTTATTTTTTATATGATAGACATATATTGTGCTTATTGTTTCACTTTTGGAAGGTTATCAAATTGTGCTTTCTGATCTTGGCTAATCCCATACACTATCTATCTCTTCAATAGCTAGAACAAGTCTTCAAAATTGGTCCAAATTAAATAAAAAATAATAATAAACTAAATACCTATGGGTAAATTTTCTATATTCTTCACTATCCAAAGTTTTTTAATTCATTTTTTTATATATCATAAGTTGAATGTATTTTTAGGAAGAATTTCTACAATTGGAAGAATTCAATTTCTTTATATTGTAAGTTGAATGTATTTTTAGGAAGAATTCTAAAACTATCTTCCAAATATTATATTCAGTTTTAACCATTACCATATTCTCATTTATAACATATTTTTATTCAAATCTAGACCATTTTCTTGTTAAAGTGTTATTTTTATATCAAATTATGGCATTATTACTAACAAATGGTTGACACTATAGGGACAAAGATATGGACGAGAGAAGAGTTGTTTTAGTTCCAGGAGGAAGAAGAGCCCTACTAGTGCTCTTTACTATTGCAATTTTTCTTAGTTTTAGGTTGCCAAGTTAGAATATTAATAGTAATATTATTATTGAATCAAAAATCATTTTGGAAATATTTATAATTATAATTTTTTAAAACTAGATTGAGAAAATGTGGCTATGAAATTTCATTACTATTGAGGTATATAATCCTATCCCACATAAAATTTGAACAACTTCTACTATATGTTATAATTTTTTTATTATATCTTGTGTCATTTCTTTATAAATTTACCACCTTTTTTTCTCTAAATGAAGTACATTGTTTTGTTGAAATTGTTGGATAACCATACTAGATTTTTTATGTTTGATTTCTAGAATTTAAAAATAAATGGATTCATGTCATCTTTAGAGTTATATTGGACCTAAAGAAATTTAAATTAGAAAATCCACTTGTATGTATCATAAAGTAGAGTAGTTAATCAATCTATGTTAGATTACTTTTATATTTTCAATTAGGACAATAATATAACTATAATGAATGAAAAATTGATATTCCTTTTGTAGTTTAACATTCAGTAAAATTCATGTATACATACAATTAATCTAAACTAATTAATGATGTAAAAAATCATGTCAATTTTTTTAATAATTAAATTGGTGAATGCAATTAAAAATAATTAGACTTAGCTATATAATTAAAGGATCGATATAAATAAATGTTCTAAAATTTGTAATGTCTTAGGATTTGGAATTGTGAATCTTAGTTTGATATTTACCTTAGGATTAGAGAATTATTTTTCCTATAGCAAGGTCAATTCAAGGGGTCAAGGTCAAGCTCACAATTGATTCTTCATCCTTAACTTATAGGCTTGATGTAGAAACATATAAAATCTCCCTTTTCCAACTGCTTATTTTTATTGAGCTTTGTTTTTTTCAAAATAGATGAGGGTTAGTGGTATTTATATTTATAAATTGGTAGTGTTGTTATGCCACAAGGGGAATTTTTTCCGTAAGCTAACCCATGAACATTTGTGTACAAGATAAAAAACAACACTCTTCAAACATGTCTATGCTCCTAAGAATTCTTGTGTATATTTAGATTCCTTTTATTATCCTAATGAAGTGCACAAATATAAAGGTTATTTGAATATAACCCTTAAATCTTGTATGTCTTAAATGAATGCATTAAAATATTCAAAATATAAGGATATCCAGTAATAAATTTTATAAATTTGTGACTAATTAGCTATTGAAATATTTTTGGAAGGAGTTAGCTAAATTTTAAATTTTAATTTAAAAGGGAAAATTTAAACATCCAAGATTGACCCCGTGACCAATAACTTGACCTAGAACCAAAAAAACTAAGTAGATCAAAGTGGGAAACACGTGTCTAGGAATATGTGTAATGATAGGGGTAATTAAAGTATGGATAGAGATACAAAAATGAATGGGAATGTGTGAACATAGTAATGTGATGAGGGATACATGCATATAGAAGTGTGTAAGGGGAAAAAGGTGGCATAGTGAAAGGAAATCAATTTTGTACAAACTTATGTCTTCTTTTATTATGTCAATGTATCAAGGCACTCTCCTCAAAGAATGCACAAAGATAAATGGAAAATGACATGAATATGTACTTTTCACCAATAAAATTATAATTATTTGATATTATAATGGTGAAATCCTATGTTTATTCTAATTTAGTTTCATGCTCATTTTGAGAGAATGTAATTACATATCAAAAAATGGAATAATCTTGTGTGAGGTTGAGTTTATTTCCATATCCTTTACCTATCCCTAATTGTATATATTCCCACATATCTGATTCCAAATTATCTATTTTTTATAAATTATTCTATATTATTTACATTTATTGGATTATTTGCATTCAAAAACTCACTCCCTACACAAACATTAAAGCCTCCTTATCTTTCTCCAATATTGTAGGTGTGGGATTGATCTTGATTCTATAAATTTTAACCCTAAAATATTAAAAAAAAACTTTTTTTTGAACTCATGCACATTTCACTAGATATTAGAAGTTAGATAAACAAACATTCATGTGGTTTGTTGTTATGTGATTATTTGTATGCATTGAATTATACTCATTTTTAGATCAAGGAAGAATCCACAATCTTAGATTTCGCAAGAAGAAAGAATTGAGCCAAGATTTGTTGTCGTTTGTAGATCAATAAAATTCCAATTGATAGATGATTGAAGATGAAATCAATAGAAAGGAGAGACCATCTAGAAAAAGAGAAATAAGAGACAATTCTAAGAAATTTTTGAGAATATTCACTTTTCTCTCACTAAAATAGCTAAGGTGAGAGGTGATGCAACTCAACACCACTGGCAGTTGCACCAATTTGCAGAGAACAAAAAAAAAGATTCCAGCAAATAAAATAGATTTAGAGAAATAAACTTTTCATCTTATTGCTTAGATTTGAAATAGATAGTACATCTCATAATACCACTCAATTCTCTCTCCAAAATCAACTCCATCCACCCTCGACTTCCCCCCATATAAACCAAAAAACACCACTAAAAATAGCCCCCTAGTCAACATGCAACTGACTAGGCCACATGCCACTCGCAACCAAAAATAGGTCCACAACAGAAACAAAACAGAGCCGACATAAAAGAAAACCAAAATTAGCAAGTTCGCTTAATTCCACAGTCAAAACGTGGGCAGGGGACACTAAAGGAGATGCTCTGCATCAAGAGGAGAGTGTTGTATATATATAAAAAATGGCTAAATGCACCCAAGAGGTACATTAACTCTAATTCCCATAATATTTCGGAGGTTTTAACTAATTGGAAAATGCCAAAATTTGTGGCATAACCTACTCAGATAAAGAAAAACTAATGGCTATGTGAGGTAGCATATAATTCCAAAAGAGCATGTGAGACTCAACTACCCATGTTTGGGAAAGAGTGACACTTGTAATTGATGGATTACACCATGTGGTCTCAAAATAAGCAAGTCTAATTAACCTAAGAAAGATTAATAATATGTGTAGGAAAAAAGAAATATCCCCTAGCATAAGGAAATTAAGATACCTACACTAATGACCCCTTAAGTGTAGCTTAGGTGGTAGAAAATATGTGTCCTAGAAAATGAAGTTTGATGAGGCACCCATGTACAAAGAGACACCTCCAAAAGAAGAGGGCCCCAATAAGAGGAATAGGCCTCCCAAAATAGAGAGAGAAAAAGTGAAATAATAAGAAGCCTCTCTAGAGTAGACACTTATTGAACACCCTCAACAAAGATCACAAATGAATGAACTTACTCTTAGTTAAGGTTTTAGTGAAGATATTTACGATCTACTTTGATGTAGGATAATACTTAATATCAATGATTCTTTATTGAATCAACTCCTAATGTAGTGTATATGAATCTCAATGTGTTTAGTCCTCTAATGACAGACTTGATTCCTTGAGATTAGTATCACACTCTGATTATCACAAAAAGATGTTTATAATATTTCTAAATAGAATGTTAAACTCTATGAGAATATTCTAAATCCAAATAGCCTTAGTGATGGAATTAACTACCTCTTGATACTTAACCTCTATAGATGAAAGAAAAATTAAAGGTTGCTTTTTACTTGACCAACAAACTAGACCAAAACCAATTTAGAAGAAATAACTTGATGTAGACTTACAACCCTGAGAATTTCCTCCCCAATCTGAAATTTAATATCCCACCAAGTCAATATTCACATCTGCTACATACTGAATCTCATAACTTTGAGTACCATGAATGTAGTGGAGAATCCACTTAGGTTCTTTACACTATAATTAATGTGGCTCCAGTATGAATTGAGAGACCATGCCCACAACATATGAAATATCAAGTCTCATATGAATCAAGTAGATGAGAATCTAACAACCTATTAGCATAAAGTTCCATCAACCAAGGGTGAAAAACATAGCCTCAATTTTGACACCCAAAAGAAATGGAGTTGGTACAAGCTTATAGTCATCCATGCAAAATATAGAGAGCATATTAAGATCATACTTGTGTCTTGTGTTGTCCAAGGAAAATATCAAAAGATAATTTAGTGATCTCAATCCCCAAGAAGTAATACAAAATACCTAAGTTTGACATAAAAAAAGTAGCATACAAAGAAGTTTTCAATACTCTAACGGTGGATGAGTGGCTCCTTGTGATCAACAAGTCATCGACATAGAGAATAAAAAAAGTGATAATTTCATCCTAATAAAAAATATGTACATTTGGATTAGAATTTTTGAATGAAAAAGACAACTAAGAGGGGAGGGTGAATCAGTTGTAGAAAATTAAAACATTAGAACCCTCAACAGTAAATAGATCCACATGCATTAATTAAACCCTTATTATGTTAAAGTGATGTTCAACATGAAATGTAGATAATAAAAATTGAAATAACAACACCATACACAAGAGAACACTAGATTTACATGGAAAAACCAATGAGGGAAAAACCATGGTGAGGATTAGCTCACAATATAAGTAATTGCAAAACTGGTACATGGGCTCACTTCAAAAATAGGACATATTATCCAAAAAGGCTCACACCTAGGGGTCACTGCCACATAAATAACACAAGAAGATAGAAGATAAATGTTACACAAAGAATACTTCTCAATACAACAAGGAATCAACCACAAATGATCCAACACTTTCGTAGCCTTGTTTGAAAGATATCAGACACCTTTAGCTTACTGCATTCAGGAATCCAACACTTGAATTTCACACTGCTCTACTCAAATTCTTGACTCTTCACTCGCATATATCTCACATATATCTTATTTCTCTCTTGATTCTTCCTTACATCTCACAAAAAAATTACACTTATTTATATCAATCTCAACCTCAAAAAACTTCTCCAAGGTCAACAACTATCTGTTATACTTACAAATTCAAAATAGGTCGACACCTAAACATTCTCGCAGTGGATAGGAATGAAGTCGACCCATACAAATCCTTAATTAGGACCCAAATATATCCCAACACATCTCAACATGCTTTCACAAGCTTCACATGTAGTGCTAACACAAGGTTGGCCAATACCCATGCAAAACACCATAAATATTAAGTACACACTTCCTTAAATCAATTTGAAACTTCTCATACATTTGACCACAAATACTCTTGAAACAAACAAGAGAACAACACCATTAACTCTCCTTCGAAAATAAAATTCTTGAAAAGAAAATGTATAGGAGCGAATTTGCACCCCTAATGTAAATTCCCCTTTTACACATCTTACCTTTAGAAAACCAAACTCAGAGGCTTAATTCCACATAATCCTACTACTTTTCACCCACTTGACACCAATTATGTGTGTCGGTGGAGGTGTTTATGATGAGGATGCCCACGTGGAATGCAGATTTCTGCTTGACATGTTTACGTCCCTAGAAGATTCCTACAGCTGGAGTATGTAGAGACGTTACTCTTCCTATTGGAAGCTGAAGTGTAACACCTCCCTTCGGCTAGCCGACCCGAATATGGCCATTTATTGACCTCCTTTCTTCATATTCACCTCTCATATATCCATTTTCATCTCTTGGAAAGCTTACACAACTTCATTCACTCATTCTCAAGCATAGCAACAACATCTCACACTCCATAGCAGCAATCCATCACTCCATCACTTCAATAGAGCAAGTGTAAGAAAAATCCATTGCAAAAGAGGCTTGAGTTCCTCTCATCTTTCTCCTCCACTAGCCTTGAGTGCTTTGGATGGAGGTGGTAAGCTCCTCACTCATCTTCTCTATTACTTGGTTGAGTAAGCACATTACTATTTTGTAGTGTTTTGTGTACTTTCCTTGTATTTCCTTCTTTATCACATTATTTCTACATCGTTGCAAACTTGGTTATCCATGGAGGTGGAAACACCAAAATAGGGGTTTGACTGAGGCAGGCCCCTAAACAATCCCCCAACATTTTCCCTCTTTTTTGTGTGTAGGTGGAGAGATCTTGGAGAAAGCTAGAGAAAATGTTATTGTTTGAGATCATCTTCATCACCCTTGTGATAATTTACTTCCTTTATCATATTCGTCTTTATGTTTCACATTTCACAGTGTTATTCTGCACCTTTAGAAACTCTTAAACTAGGCTAATAGTCCATTTCTCAGAGGTTAGACCTTGTCTCCCTGGTTTTCTGGTCGTATGGATGCCAATGCACTTGAGAGACGCTAGCATGTCGTGCTGTCATCCCAGAACCACACTTCTGTCCTCTGAAAAAGAGCTATCTGAGACACAAAGTCAACCCTAAAAATTGACTCGCCTAGTCTCCTTTCAATTCTTGGGTTTGCAGAGTGATCAAAGGGCCTCATAGTCCTCATCATTCTCATCCCGCCTATCCTAACATTCCTTTAAACTGGGGTAAGTTAGGGCAGCCATATTTCTCTCAGCCTTTCATGACCTTGGGCCTTGTAGTGGTTGGTACCCCTCTCTTATATTTTTGGTGAACCTGATGTGAACCAACATCTTTTCGTTTGTCAGTGTTCTGAGCTTTTCATCTTATACCCTTTGATCTATTGTACTCCTATGTGTTGTGAAAATTTATGAGCGTCATAACCCAGTCCACAACCTCTGGGTATATTGTTAGAAGAATTTTGTGACACCTTCCGATGGAGAAGAGAAGGTCTCTTCTAGTTTCACTACTAGTCTTTTCTCCAATTCCACGGTTGGTATTTCCACACAGGAGCAGGTGTCATGAGGCGAGTCTAGATTCTTCGATAAAACTAACTGTATCCCTAACCCTCCTGTGTCACCTACATCATCTTCCATTGATGAGCATGAAGCCATCCACAGTCCCTCCGGATATGTCACTAGTCTGAGCAAAGGGTTGGGTGCTTTAGAAAATCACCTGGAGAAAAACCTGAAGCTGGCTAGGGCTGCTAAAGTTATTAGCAAAATAAAATATATGGTAGGAAAAGATCAAAGAGGCATAGAACTCTTGGCTAGTCTCACTGGTCTGGCTGAAGCGTGTGCCCCTTTGAACTATGGTAGCATGATACAAGGTGGCCCCTTCAAAGAACATGAGAGGCAGTTAGGAGTGTTGATGCCTCCCACATCCGTGTACATGGCCAACACGATCATTTTCATGAACATCCCTACTGCTTCCAAGAGTTCTGAAACTATCAAAGTAAACAAAAACCCTTTGGATTTCCATCTCCCCCCTCCTGCTATCCTCGGTGGTGGGGGATTTGGCGGGATAATTGGCAGAGGCTTTGGCGGTGGTAACTTCAGCGACGAAGGTGGTATTGGTGGGAGAGGTTCTAGCGGAGGTCATGGTAGTTGTAGACATCCAAATTTGACCTCTCTCATAGGGTCAAATTCATCCCATTTATTCATCTATCTTACCTTTCCCATCGATATTAATGAAATGATTTATTTAGTTTATATTTCCCCCTTTCGCTAACATTTCTAAAGTATTTAATTTAAATAGTTAAATGATTTACTTTCATCCCCTTTTCCTCTCTAAATTAAATAAATACCCCTATTTATTTAATTTAGTCATTTACCTTTATGAATTTAAATCAATTTTAAATTTATTACTTTCTCTCTCCTTGTCCCATCCTCCATAACCCTTCCTTAATATGGATTAATTTGATTAATATCTTATTAGGATGTGTACACCCTTAATCAAGATTAGTGTCACATCCTCCATCATAGCCCACTTGTCTTAATCCTTCATTAGCCATCTAAATCACCTATTTGCACAACCTAATTACTTGATTAGGTCACCTTAACCCTTTATGCCATTTATGGCATACCCTCCAGTCAACTTTTCATTAAATGCTTTCTCCTTTTGGAGAAGGCAACTCATCCCAATGTGAATTTTTAATTCATATTTATTCCTCCAAGGACTTGTTATGCCTTGCATAACCACCCCATATTTTTCCTTTGTCAAAATGGGCCCCCCTTTTTGTTTCTTGTCCTTGTGTCTTTTCGTTTGGGACTTAGGATGTTTTTTTCTCCTAAGTCTTTGTGTTTGTTCTTTTGCTCTGGTGGAATCGGAATCGGAACCAAACCTTGACTAGGAACTTATTTAAGTTCCACCTCTTAGCTTAGTTCTGATCCCTCTCCCTCTTGTTTCTTTGTGTGTTGCTTTTGTGGTCCGTGTTGTTTTCCTTTTTGTGGGACTGGATCTGGAACAGATGTTGAACTTGGAACTTTTGACAACTTCCAAGTTTTGTTCCCATCCCACCTCCGCCTCCATCTTTGTGTTTTGTCCGCTTTATTTCGGGTTTGGTATTTCCAATCTCATCTTTGCCCTTTTGTCTTTCTTTCATTGATTTCCTTGTTTTCTTCGTCCTTGGTGGAACCGAAACCGAAATCAGACCCGAACCAAGAACTTGTTAAAAGTTCCCTGACCGATTTCGATCCCGATTCCGCGCCCGCTTTCTCGTTTTGTTTTCTTCGCTCTACTTCAGTTGCCTGATAGTTTTATGCTTGTTCCCGCCATGATACCATGCCCGACCAACCACATTAATGGCATTAATTGTAGGCTCCTCACACGTGTGAAATTAAATTTAACCTTAATTAAGGTTAATTTATTGGTTATTATTATTGTTTTTAAATAGTCATATCGAACTAGCGCTAAGATAGACCAGAAGAAGTACGAGTTGGTCGAGGAGCAAAAATTTGTGCGTGGATTTGGATCAAGTGTCAACTTGGTGGGCAGTGTTTTGAGGTAGGTGGTTTTTTTGCCTCGTTTCCTTTGTCGCTTTCATTTCTTTTATTTTTTCTTGGTGTTCTTTGTGCGTTCATGGGTTTGCTCTTGAATCTCTAGTTGTTTTTCACACTGTTGCTTTCCCTCTTTGTTTTTTTTTCTTTCTTTTGTTGTCTTGTTTTCTTTCTTTCATGTCCTTTCTGGTTTGTCTTGATCATCACAACCTTTTTTGTATTTGGTCATGTCTGTACCGCCGTGCCCTAGGGTTTATGGTGTCATTTTCAATCGAATTGGGGGTTCTCGTTGGTCCTTGATTTGTTAAATGGCCTTTCCACTTCTTTTCAAATGTTGGCTCAATGATTTCTGAGTAGGGTTTTGATGCCCTAATTTCCTAAGTCGACGAGGTGAATAAGCTGGGGTTTTCGCTTCTCGTGTTAATTTAACATTGTGCCCTAGTTACTGGTTTCCCCTCGGTGATATGAGGGATGAAGTTCTACTATTATTTTAAGTCTCCTCGGCTTATCAGGTGACCTTGTTTTAAAGTCATTATGGGTGCTTAGGTAAACTTTGTAAGGATGATGTCATAGTGGCCGGGGTTGGATCTAGGAATGACTTTTTCTATAAAAAAATTATTTGAAATACATGTCAGATCCAGTTCTGAACATGCTTCTGATGGAATTTAGGCTATCCAACATCATTTACTTTGGTAGAAGCAGAAGAAAAATGGTCACGAGATTTAGAACTTCCTAATGTATCAAGTCTGATTTCCATTATGGTCCCGGTCTCGATAACCATTCCAACTTAGGTCCCAATCCCGATATATAGTTTGTTCAGGTCCCGGTTCTGATGATGACTCTGGTCCCAACCCCAGTAGTACTTAGAGCTTTCTGAGGATGTTCCTATCTTGATCTCGCCTCTGATGAGTGTTTAATTTTGCTAAGTATGTAGAGACTCCATGGAGAGGCACAAAGTAACATGAAAGGTGAGATCTCTAGTATTGCTTTTATACTTTCATGGATCTAATCCTGGGTTATCATGTAGGAAGTGAACAATGTCAGGAGCCTCTATAGGAACTTCACAGATGGAAGACCAAGTAGTTGAAAGTTCCAAACAAGTAAAGCCTAAGAAGATAAAGGTGGGATAGTTTCCTTATACAATGAGATATAAACATCGGATGATCACTCCCACAACCAACAAGCTAGATTCTGGGTGGGAAAACATCACGAACACCAACTTGGGGACATTCGATTGTGAAAAGCTGATTGAAGAAACCTTTTCAGAGCAAGTTACTGGGAGAACAAAGAGGATAGTTCAATAAGGAATTGCCCATGTCACATTCTTCCCTCTGTCAGTCCAATTCCTAGAGCTAATCTTAGTTGCAGTAGGAGCCTATAATGCAGTATCAAGGCAATGCATGGATCAACAAGGGAATGTCATAATTGACTTATCCCCACAAATGATGAGATTGATGTTCAATGTACCTGCTCCCAAGAATCCAAGACTGTTGATAGAGTCAGATGCATTACAAAGATTTAATGAGAACAAAGATGTCAACAGGAACCACATGAATAAGAAGTGGTTAAGAACTGAAAAGAAATCCTTGACTAAGAAGCTTGATCAGCCCAAAAGGGGAGATTTCAAGAAGGAAGTTGGTGACCTAATCCTGATGCTCTCTAGAGTGTTTTGGAAAAGGGATTCTGCATACTTCAAGGAGTGGATGTTCCCATTCATTGAAGCTATCTTTGATGGCAGGAAAAAATTTGATTGGTGTATGATTTTGTCTGACACCTTGCACAATCAGATGATAAATGTGAGGCAAATGAAGACCTTCTATATGCCCTCTTATGTCATTTATGTAGCTGCAAGGATGGGTATCTTGCTAGGATTGAGTGCAGTAGGAGTGTTGGGAGAAGCTCCTGGACAATAAAAGGTGTGGAACCACTATGATCAGTTAACTTTGCAGACATCAGAGGAGCACTATAGGAGATTCAATGATGTAGTTCTATATGTTATTTTTAATCGATTGACTGGTGATGCTGGTTTCAGATTAAGTAGGGATGTTATGGCGTCCATTGCTCAATGGGGACATTGGTATATCCAATACCCCAGGTTTCCTTACTTCAGGTTAGCAGGGTTTGATGGAAATTCTCACCTACTCCCTAGGTGTTGCATTGATAAAATGGTCTTAATGGAGTTTTTATATCAAGCATTGGGGGTTAATGCAAAATTCGGCATCAAGCACAAACCTGGGTGCCATAAGTTTCCCATGAAGTTGGGAGAATACTGTTTCCTTCATAATGTGGCTGCAAAAGTAGTTTGTGAAGAATTGAGCCACTTGAAGTTGGGACTCTACACATCTCGAAAGAATTTTGACCCAAAGAACATAGTGAATAAGTTGCTTCCCACTATGTTTGAGAAGTACTACAGTTTGTTAGAAGATTTTTGGTGGGATTTGCAGAATGAATATGATGTGAGGAAGAGGAACTATGAAAGTCTTCCTATTCCTTGGATGATTGAATTTGGAGTAAAAGAAGATATTCCTGACACATTGTTAGATGATGGTGTAACTTTGGATCATACATATGAAGCTGAAAAGATTGGTGTCAAAGACCTAGCCCCCATCAATTGGAAATAAGATGAATCCATTGACATCAAGAAAATTTTGAGGATTGTTTTGGATAGAAGCATCCAATGGGTGATCCTAAGAATAAAAGAACTAGAAGGTCAAGGTTCTAAGAAGAGAAAAGAAGTGGAAACTAAGGGTTACCAAAGAACCAAAAAAAGAATAGCCCCCAAAGAACAATTGGAGTATCCTCCTCCCATTTCTAGAGAAGATACTATTCCTGAGATACTTGTAGAAGAAGCTCTTGAAGCACAAGGTATGGAGACCTCAACACTTGGGGAAGGCTCATCTTCTCAACCACCCTTCATTCAAGAACCTAATGAAGAAGTACCCACATGTAGTCTTCATGAGGAGGCGGAAACACTAAAGGGAAAAGGGGTGGAGGTTGAAATTCATGATATTGATACAGATTAAGAAGACACATTTTGATGATGATATTTTTAAGGATGTCTCTATGAAAAATGTTGAGGAAGAACATGTCCTTACCCTAGAGGATCAATGGAAGTTGTTTGAAGATGCTAAAAAAGAAGCTAATGCTAAGGCGCAAGCTGAGGAATTAGCAAAACAACAAGAAGTAGATGCAAAGGAAAAGGTAGAGGCACTGGCTAAACAACAACAAGAAGCAAAAATCAAAGCCAAGGAAGATCTACTTGCTAAAAAACAACAGGAATTAGAAGGAAAGGAAAAAGCTGAAAAGCTTGCTAAACAACATGAGTTGGAGGCCATTGCAAAAGGTGAAGAATTGGCTAGGCAAAAAAAGGAGAAGGAAGATCTGCTGTTACAACAAAGGGAAGCTGAACAAAAGGCTAAAGAAGAGAGAGACAAGTTAACCTTGCTTCAAAAGATTCATGAGCTAGAAGAGGAGAAGTCCCAACAAAGAAGAGAAAGAGAAGCCCTAGAGACTAAATTTAAAGCAGTTGAAGAGGCTCAGAGGAATAAGGACGAGGAAGAACTAGAGTTAAAAAGAATGGAAGTAGAGGAGCAAGAAAAAAATGATTAAGAGACTTGTCAATTGTGGGCCAGGTTAGGGGAATTAGAAAAACAAAGAGATCATTTGTTGGAAGAAAGGAGATTAGAAGAAGAATGACTAGCCAAAGCTGAACAGGAAAGAAAAGAAAAGGCTCAAGCTGACAAGTTGGCAAAAGAAAAAGCAGAGAAGGAAAAATAGCAAGAGGTTGACTCCCAACCTAAGGAAACAATTTGGCAACCTCTTTATCCTATCACCTCTTCTTCCACACAGGTAATGACTTCCCCTACTACTCCTACATGGTTAAAGCTCAATCTTGAGAAGAGGTAGACAATAAAACCACAACCCCTTGGTTGGGAGGATGTTAGAAAAAAAATAGAGAGGACAAAGAAGAGAGACAGGGTTCTCCATTCCACAAGGTTAACAGATGCTGGAGAGATTGTGGCTGAATGTGCTATCCCTATGGTTGACAAAGACAAACAAGAGATGCAGATAGGGGATTACCAATTAGTCACTGTTAATCTTGGAAAGCCCACAAGAAATCAACAGATGAACTTGATTGATATTATGGATTCTTCTATCAAATCTAGGATGATCTAGGACAAGCAGAGGAAAGATGAGCTTAAGTCCTAAGTTGATCAATTGCATAAATTCTTGAAGAATCTCTCTTCTCCTGTTTCTTCACAAATGGCTGCTCTGGAGACAGCTATTCTTTTCAAGAAGAAAGATGTTGATAATTTGATTGAGATGAGAAACAAGGTAAAAATGATGGATAGATGGATAAATAAACTAAACCAAGAAATAAATGAGTTGCTATTTGAAGGTTGCAAGGTTCATAAAGAAGCATTAGAGCTGGTTAATGACATGGTTGCACATGTGGAAACTCTTGAGAAACAAGAGGAAGAGTATGTAGGGCATGCAAGGAAACTAAGAGATGTCAATAAGCTATCCAAGCAAACCTTGCTAGAGCAATCTATCTTGGAAGAGGATAATGTAGATTTTGTAGAAAAGACCATCAACATCATCAGATTTAGGTCTTCATTCATTTTCACTCACACAAATGAGGTACAATAGGCCGAAAAAGATCTCAATGAATAAATTGAATAATTAGGAGCAAGTATTACTATACTTGTCAATGAGGATATTCTTGAAATAAATGGAATTCTCCTTGATAAACTCAAGGAAAGATGGAATGGTAGATTGGAGGAAATTATGCAAAAGGGGGATGATGAGGATGATTTGTTAATGGATAAGCTCATAGTTGTCAAGCAAGAAGTCAAGGCTGCTAGGAGGGAACTCCTCAAGCTTAAAGATATGAAAGAATTTGCTTCTTCTGAGTTGGGAAGGATAAAGTTTGAAGATAACTGGGTGGATGGGCTTGATACAGAAATGATTGTAAGGAAACTCAGGTGCGGAAACAACTTCCTACACTAATCTCTTAAGGAAAGTATGGTGCAAATTCGTTTTAAACCCTTAAAATTTCAGATTCGTTAATCTACTTAACAAAGATATTGCAGCAATATACCATACATACAGAAAATGAAGAATGACACAATGATTTACCCTGGGGAAAACCTTTCGGTAAAAAACCCCAGCACTCCAAAACCTGCACAATGTATTATCTTCAACACAACGGTTACAACACACTTGCAATGCAAGTTCTTTCAGGAGATTTCCAACACTTGAAGACAAAATGCGGCAGCATCAAAACGTTCCAACAATACACTCACATCACACATCTTCGCAACCCTAAAAAATGCTTATATCATGCGCTTCCCTTTTTAGGGAAACTTCCGAAGATAACTGTATTAGGGTTTTACCATTCTCAACTTAACTTTATCAGTTGCCACATGTCTTCACCTGTCATTGAATCTTCCAGACATAGCTCTTACGTGTCATAAGAATCCGTCATAACCGTTTCAGCCATGATCTCCTTAAACACAATTCAAGATGCCGACACATTAAGTGGAGTGACACATCAACATGCAAACTAGACATGTACACTCACACTAAATTACATTATTTGCAAGAAATACATTTTACAAAACAAATAATAAGAATAGGAATTATCCAAGGTTGAGACACCTTATTCCTAACAATGATTCAATGGGAAATCACCAGTTATGATTAGTATATGGAGGAGCAAAAAAGGTAGAGTTAAAGGTTGCTACATACAGGTTCTCTTGACAGATCAACATCAAGGAGATACGCTTAACTAGGAAGTCTTCCTCTCCTATTTTCTTGGGTTGTGACATCAGTTCCCAAGTTGAGATTTCAGCAAGTTTTCCTATCCCTTCTTGGACACAAGTGTTGACAAGGAGTTTCTAATCAACAACTGAAAATTAGGATAAAGAATCTTTTTGGATCATTCCAATCTCCCCATGATTTATGGATCTAGGTTGTGATGGGAGAGATTAGTTTCAGATAGGTTTATATATACAATTTCTCTCCATTTTGTAAAGGTCGGCTGATTGAAGAAGGATTAGCCACCATATATGATAGCAGATAGGAATCATAGTCTTAAGATTTCATAGTGGTAGTAAGATAGTTTAAAGTTCAAGTTGAAGTTGAATACCTTTTTTTACAGTTTTATACATTTTTCATGTTGTTGAATTTGAACCTCTTTGATAAGGTTAATGAATCATAATCAATCTGTATACCAGTGAGTTTCTATGCCTAAATGTTTTCTATTTGATGAAAATCAATAGAGGAAACCGAATTTTGTGATTATTTCATTGGATTATCTATGAATGGAATTACTATTATGTCTACTTGATCTATGTTTTAGCAATGAGTGAGTGATCTGTTTCGAATCTTGAAGTATTTTAGTGAATGGTTATGGCAATTGAATTAAGCACTATGAATGTATGTGATGGTGTAGATTATTCTATGGATTATTTCATGTTGTAGTTTTTCGTCTGTTTAAGAAACACTCGTTGTGGAAATGCATGTCTAGATATTAAGAAGTTTTATTCATATTTTACTATTCTACGCTTTGATCCATCTTTTTTTCTATTTATTTACACCCCCCCAACGTAGGTTAATTAATCTGATGTAGTTTGTGTTCCTTATTACCAGCAAAGGCCCCTTGAATATTATGGTTACATTGGCCATTGAGTAACATCAACATAGTTGAGAACCAACTACTAAGACCTTGGGAGTTAGATTACTATATGTTATCTTTCTTTTTTAGGAGAAATAGGGTAGAGATATTTTTTTTTATGTTGTTGTGCATTTTTTACCATCAATAGGACTTTTGAGGAATTTTAAATTCCTCAAAAGTCTTATCACCCACATGGGGACAAGGACCTTCTTTATGAGATCTTCTCCAATCCCAAGGTACAAGGTAGTACCTCCACCTCATGTCCTTCTTTACACATCACCTGCCACTTGTCAAGATGTGAAGGCTTGTGAGTTCTCAACTCACCCTAGCCTTTGATCTTGTCCAAGGTGGCTGCATCTTGACCATTCATTCTTTAGTGGCCTTTCCCTTAAAATTAGAAGATTTTCCCTCATTTGCAACTTTCCACATTATGCAACTTTGAATTCTCAACCATTCAAGCACTTGCACTCATCCACCATTACTACAACTTTCAAGCTCATTTTGCATCCATATCAAGCATCTATCCAAATACCCACTTGCATCATTGCATTCCTCATGACACCCACTTTTTTTTACATATAGTTTCATGTTGTTTTCCATCGAAAAGTGCACACAAATCAAGCAATTAACAAGGCCAACCAACCAATCAACTTGTACAAGGTAATATCAAGCTTTTCTCTTTTATTTTGTTCAAGTTCAACTTAGGCCAATCTTGGGGTGTTGTTGTGTTTCCTTTGTCTTGCATTTCATTTTCATTTTGCATTTTAGACTAGGGGATTTTCACTACACACATTTATGGCACGCCCGATGGGACCCACATCACGGGTCTATCTTTTCACGTTCTTTGTTGTTTGACTTTTGTAGGTGCAAATTTTAGTTACAGAGGCAAGACTACCTTGACGGGCAAGCTTGCTCAGCACAGGGCTGAATTAGCCTAGACAGACGGGTGAACCTAACTTTACACAGGCATGAAGTTGCAGCTTATAGGGGTGAAGTTGCTCTATGGGGTGAACTTGATCCCTTCAAGGGTGAACTTGCTTAGCCTTCTGGTGATAGGCGAACTTGATTTGTTAGAAGGGCGAACTTGCCTCACACACAGGTGAGTCTAAGGTTAATCCAAAACTTTGATCTTCCATTTTAAGCGTTGTTTCAGTTTCAGTTTTATATACTAATCAACTAACTCATTTGTTTGTGATTGTCCTAATTTTTCTAACGTTTTGTGAAGCCATTCCTCATCTATCCAAGACCGGTGGTTCGAAACTACTAACATGTTTTTTGCAGAATGATCAGCCCAAGACCTTTAGTTAGTCTATTTTCCATTTTTCCATACTAGCTAGGAACATGTAGCTTTAATTAAAGAGTCAATTTACACTTATTTGTCATTTTCTAGAGTAGTTTGTTGACATATCCACTCCCCTTGCGCCTTTAGGGGTGACGAGAAATTATAGCTTTCTCTAGTCCAGTCGAGTCTTCCTAGGAGGTGCTAGTGTGTATAAGCTCTCCCCTTGTGCTACATGCGAGCCTGGGGACCAGTCGAAACATCTAGTGTCTTCTTCCTTTAGCGGGACCTTCCTGGGATCTCATCACTCGGGGGACGATTCCAACCACATGTTACCGGTGGGGTATATAAAGGGGGGAGAATGAAAGTTGTACCCCAATCTAGTCGCGTCGTGTTTGGTGGAGCATTGAAGCTAGGGTGATACCTAGATACGATGTGAAGAGTTGGTCCAAGTTTCCAGTACCTCACTTGGGCTCCCAACTCACGCTTGTGATGGTCTGGTATTCACGATTGTGCCTCACGTACCTCATGTATATCGAGGACTCCTTAGATAGCCTTGTTCAGCCTAGATAGAGACCCGTGTTTCAGCCATGGCTTGGTGTAGTGTGAGGGATGCAAACCATACCCCAAAGTTACTCACCATGTACTCTCTCAAGGGTTGAGATAGGAATCCTCGTGGTGGACTATGATAGTCCTCGAGTGAGAGAATGAAGGTGAGATCATGGCATATGTTGACGACCCTATGCCATTGGAACGCTAGCTATTCGCCTTCACGAGAAAGGGTTCTCTAGAGAACCACCCCAGTATCATAGAGTATTAACCTTGGGTTGTCCACCCAAGGTGGTGGGCCTACATTAAGTTTTCAAACCCATATTACTTATTTTAGGATCATGTTGTCTAACATGTCTTCTCTGTGTGATACCCATGCATTTACCTTCAATTGAGTTAGTCCAACCTTTTGTCTATTGTTTTTCGTGCCTTTTTTCCTTTGCCACAGTCAACCCCTGCCTTTAGAGGTGAATTTTCCCCTTAAAGAGGCGAATTTGCACTGTAGACAGGTGATTTTTCCCTCCAAAAGGGCAATTCTAAGTCTCAGTCCAGTCTAGGTCATGCGGAGGGGCGCACTTTCCTTTGTTAGAGGCGAATTTGCCTGAGGGTTACCTTCTTAGGAAACCCCATTTTTTCCTATTCTCTCAAATAGAAACGTTTTTCCATCCCTTAGGTGAGTCTGGGAGTCATCAAATTCACCCATCCTCTTAGAACAAGCGAATTTGCACCCCTGATGGGAAATTTTGCTTAGTTTTTGGGTGAATCTGCTCTCTTTGTTGGGTGAATTTTCCTTCAGGGGCGATCCTGCTCAGTCAGTTGGGTGATTTTTCTCTTAGGGGAAAATTTTCTTAATAGTTTGGGTGAACTTGCTTAGTACAGGGGAAATCTTTCTCCCTATTCCAGTCCCATTCATCATCCTGTCTTCCATTTCGAGTCCTTGTTTAGGTTTGTTCACGTGTCTGGTTCCCCATCCATCATTTCACTCTCTATTCTGAGTCCTCGTTTAGGTCTGTTCATGTGTCCATTTCTCCATCCATCACCTTGTTCTCCGCCCTACGTCTCCATTTAGGTCTATTTAGGAATCCGTTCTCTACCATGAGTCCCCTTTGAGGTCCGTTTAGGAGTTCGTTCTTCGTTTAGAGTCCTTGCTCAGGTTTGTTTCAGAGTTCGTTCTCTATTCAGAATCCCCACTTAGGTCTGTTTCAGTGTTCATTCTCTGTTTTGAGTCCACATTCAGTCTCGTTCACGATCTCGTTCTTCATGTCAGGTTACCGTTTGATATCGTTTAATCAAGGTTGTCATCCCATTCAGTGTTCCTGGAAGTCAAATCTACAAATTCTTTAGTGGTTTCAAGGTTTTTAGGTGAACTTGTCAGCTATTGGGCGAACTTGCTTGCTTCTTGGGTGAACTTGATAAGAAACTTCACCTATTTCCTGTCTGTGTCAAGTCTTAGGTGAACTTGATCTTCCATATGGGTGAATTTGATTAGCAGATTTGCCTGTTTCCTCTGTCACTCAAGTCTTGGGCAAAGTTTCCATCCTAAATAGGTGATCTTGCAACCTTTAGGGGTGATTTTTCTAGCTACAGAGGCAAGTTTGTTCAGTCTAAATAGGTGAAATTGCTTCCTTCAGAGGAAAAGTTGTTACTTACAGAGGTGACCTTTCTCCCCATACAAATTCCAGAATGTGAATCCTTTTGGCCACTAAAAGCTTGTTGTTTGCTGAGTTGTTTACCATGATCAATTTTTTTTTATCATCATCCGTCTTTCTATAATCATGATTTTTGTCCATCTATATTTTCCAAAGATCATTGTTTAATCAACCAAATCATCTAGGACCACCTTAGAGCACCCTTAGATTGCATATCCATCATTGGTTCATCAATCTGAATCCCCTGGACTATGTTTTAGAAGTTTTCATCCAAGTTGGATTAGGTGTCTGATCTTGATCACCATCATCTTTACTTGCTTAGGGTTGCATCCATCCCAAGTTAGTAAATCATCCTCAACCCAATCAATCTACTTCTATCTTGAGATAGATTTGGTGTCGTAATCATCCATCTTGCACTTTTATCCAATCATTCAGTGCCTTATGTCATCTAATCAAAACTTTGAACTTGAGTTTATACTCGATTTTACTGACCCAATCCAACCAATCATCTAATCCAGTCAAACACATCATCCTATCGATTAATCTAATATAATCCAATCCAATTGCATCCTTTATCCAACATCCAACTTAATCAATCAATCCCTCGTCTAATTCAATCAATCCTTCATTCATCACTTAGGCCGATTTTGCACTTTCATGTCCGTTACCTGATCACAAGCAAAGAAACTCATGACAAACCAACAAGCCTAAGGTGCTCATCCCAATGTTCCTCAAGATCCCAACAACAGAGGCTCATCACAATCCAACAATGAGGTCCAAACCACTTTGCCTCCTGCTAATGAAAGCATGGTCAATCAGCCCAAGGTCACAATTGATGAGTATCTTAATAATCCCATCAATCTTTAGATGATAGATCATCTCCTTACTGAGTGTGGGGATAAAATCCTCACTACCTTGCTCTTAAATGGAATCAAGCCACCATTAGGATTCAAGTTATCAAAATTCATCAATACAACACCTCCTATGCCTCTTGTGCCTCAAGATCCCCAGAACTCACAAAATCCTCCAAGGAACACTTATGTTCTTGAGGGTCCTCCCATCAATAATTGGTACCAACTTGGGTTTGGTAATGTTGTACTTTATCAGGACCCACAACCCCCCTGGGTTTTGATCATGGTCGCAGGAGCATCACCTGATCCAAATGACCCCCTTCCTTATGGTATGCCACAAAATATTCCTCCACCATCATCTTAGAATATCCCTCAAGGTCCAACACCGTCCGCATCACCTCTTATACCTACTAAATCTGGTCAACCTCCTGTCAATGTTGGGAGCAATCCTTTTGCCATATTACCACCACTTCGAGGATCAACGCCCGATTTGAATCTACAACCACCTCCATTTATTCCTCAAAAACCTCCTCAAAGCAACATGCCACCTTCTCAGCCACCGCAAGGTAATCCCCAAAAAATTCCAAAACAAATGTCGCAACATATTCCAATCCAATCCCAACCAATCCAACAACAACCGTCATAGAAAAATATCTCCATTCCTTCACAACAACAACAACCACCCTCAAATATTTCATAGGGTAATTCATCGCACCCCCCTCATCAGTCCCAAGGTCCTACCATTCAACAAGTACCTCAGCAAAATCCATCCTTCAACCAACCTCGATTCACTCACCAACCTCAAATCCCCACTCAGCCTCCTTATCATTAGCCTCTTCAACAACCACAATTCCAAGCACAGGCTCAACAATCTCATCATTCTGTCCCTAGCAATATGGTGCAAAACCTATACCATCCACAAAGCACATTCTATGCACAATGTCCTACGCCAAATCCTAATCCTGGTTATTCCCATCATATTCCATAGCAAAATATTTCCTATCAACAACCCAATACACAACATCCGCCGCATGCATCCCAAAAATATATCACCTATAATTATCAAACCAATCCATACTACACTTCACAATAGCAGCCATTGTACCAACAACCGTCATACCAACAAGGTGCTTCCACTTCATACTATCAAGCACCTCCATGATACAAGCAAGGGGGTCCTTCTTCTTATCATCAACTGTACACCAATCCTCCATCACAACCTACATATACCAATCAATATCAGCCCACTCCATCATATACACGTCCGCCACCTTACTATCAAACTGCATCTGGCCCATCCACATCTTACCAATAATATGCTCCCTACAATCAATCCAATCCGTCCAATCTATCTTCATTAATGCCTATTAATAAGGAGTTGGAGGAAGTAAAGGCCGCATTGAAAGACTTACAAACAGGCAATTCTAAAAAGTCTTTCAAATTTGAAGACATTTGTCCTTATTCATTTGATCCCTCAATTTCACTTGTTCCTTTCCCTAAACATTTCGAAATGCCCGAATTCAACAAGTACAAAGTAACAAAAGATCCTAAGAACCATCTCCAAGATTTTTATTCACATTGCCAAGAAATCCTCCACAATGATAATTATCTCCTGCGGTTATTCCCTAGGAGTTTAATGGGGGAAACTCTTGATTGGTTTATGGGTCTTCAAAAGGGGTCCATCTCTTCTTTCGGTGATCTTTTAGAAAAATCATCTCACACTTCTCCTTCAATTTGTAGAAGGATATTGATACATTAGACCTTTTGAAAGAAGCCCAACGTGAGGGTGAAACCTTTGCTAGCTACCTGCAGAGGTGGCATGCCTTGGCTAACTGAATGAAATCTCCGCTCAGTGAGAAAGACCTTGTGAATCTATTTGTGGCCAACACTCATCCAAAAATGAGACATAATCTTAATCTTCACTATGTCTCAACCTTTCCGGAGGTTATTTAAAAGGGTCCCATCATTGAGAGAGGTCTCATCACCAAGGGGCAAGTTAAAATTTATAATCCAGATAAAGAGAAACCATCTGGAGACAAATCCTACTACTAGAACAAAAACAAAAATGCAGTCAATGATGGTGTCATGGATACCAAGCATGTTCAGGTAGCAAACATCTCAAAATGGCCCCAATACGCTCCTCCATTGCAGTCAATGCCAAATCCCATATCCATGCCACAAGCAGCACTTTGTCCTCCCCAAGAATCCAATCAAAACAATTGGGGGAATAATAAGTGCTCTTTCAATGCTTTGGGAGAGCCCCTAAGTGCCATGTTCAATAGGTTTTTATAAGAAAATTATCCAATTACGTATCCAATGAAAAATCCTTTTGATGATACCAAGCCAAAACCTGCTTGGTACAAGGAGAACGAGTATTGCGAGTTTCACAAAATCAAAGGTCATTCCCTCAAAAAGTGTCAAGGGCTCAAGAAATATTTCCAAGATCTTATAGATCATGGGGATATACAGGTAGATACCAATTAGGAATCTTCATCCAATCCTTAATTATATATATATCAGAATGCTTTCCCCAACCATAACCAAGGAGCCAGTATGTCTAATGCCAATCTTGGAACAAGCAACAACAATGGTCAAAACGATAACACCAACAACATCAGCTATAAAAATGTACCTTATAACTATGATGGAATAGTTATGTGCATTAGCCAAGTAGAGCCTAGCATATCCATGATTCACATCAAAGGAAAATATTCTTAGTGTGTTGTTACAACTTGCTGCACCCATATTTCAGTCCTTGGTCCTCCCACATCAACCCAACAAGCTCCTATAATCTCGCAACATAATATTCTTGACCACCTAGGAAAGATGCCCGCTCAAATATCCATTTTGGATTTTCTTAAGTCTTCTCTTGTACACCAAGAAATCCTCACCAGGGCCTTATAGGATACCCAATTACCAAATGACATAGAACCCACTCAATTCCAAGCCTTAGTGGGACACCTGTTGTCATCTTATCAGTTGGGTATTAGCCAAAATGAAATGCCTTCTATCAACCCCAATCATAATCACCCTCTCCATATTGAAGTCCTTGTAGCCCGACATAAAGTTAAAAGGGTCTTGGTAGATAATGGCTCTGCTCTCAACCTATGCACATTAAAGTTCATAAAATAGGTTGGATACACCCTAGCTGACTCGAACAATCAGGTCATTACCATAAAGGAAAATGACAATGCTGAGAGGGATTCTAAAGGCACCATTTGTCTTCCCATTCAGGTTGGCCCTATTTTGCAGTACACCATGTGTCCTGTTATTGATCTTGATCTTCCATATAATCTCCTTCTCGGCTGCCCATGGATCCATTCCATCCACCTATCATCAATGTATGAAGTTTCCTTTCCAAGGAATGGAGGTGACCATACAAGCTGATCCTCAACCATTTGAGTATTACCATGCTTTGGAAGCTTCCTTCCCCCATTCTCACTATTGTCCTGGAGTTGAAATAGGGGCACCTCAGATGTCATCATCCAATTGGTCTCAAAATCCATTAACTAACACCACATCCACCACATCCACCACGTCCACTACTTCTGATTCCACCATCACCAAGGGCAAGATCATTGACAAGGGCTGTGGAGAATACAAAATGCAAACTACACTTAATGTGGCCACAATGCCACCCTCTCCTCACTCGTTTGGCCAACCTTCTCAGCCATCATAGAATGAAGAAGAAAATACAATCACACTCACTTCCAAGAACATGGGCTCGACAACATTCAACAATTTGGGTACACTTGAAGATCAAATGGAAGATGATATCAGCCAATGGGTTTACCGAGAAGAACCTGAGCCATCACCTCCTCTCATGGAATATTTCTAGGAGACTTATCCTCACGTGTCAAAGTTGGCCGACAAATACAATTATTAGGGGGGTAGTCTTGGTATAGATGAACAAAGACAACAACAACCTATAGAACCATTTGTGCGACCTAGAAGAATAGGCCTAGCCTATGACACGAAGCAAAATGGTCCTGCGGTATCAACTAGTACCTCTAACAATGTTAGGGTGGAAAACGGTCTCCTTGAAGACATCCCTGAAGAAGAGTCCATCATACTTGCATATGATGATGTGAATCTTTCTTCCATGTTTGACTTCCTATCCATGTGCACTATTGACCTTCCCCTTCGTCACCTTGACCTTATTGATTGGGACCTACGTAGTAGCATACCCGTTGATACCTTTCCCTCAGTGGATTTTTATGTAATTATTATGGGATTGGGGGAGGATGAACACCCTAACCACAAAAATAAAAAGAGACCAAATCAAAATGGGTCACCTACTGAAAACCTCCCTGAGGCACTTTTTGACTTAGAAAAAGTAAAAATAAAGGGTGTATCTGACAGCAAAAACCTAAATGAGGGGATGGAAGATGGGGACATTCATCTTCCCCTTGTAGGAACTCAATTGTCTGAGAGATCTTCTATTCTCATTGAAGAAACATAGGAAGTCAATTTGGGAACAAAAGAAAATCCTAAAATTACTCATGTAGCCAAATCCTTATCTGAAGAGGAGTACTCCACCATTGTCCAGCTTCTCAAAGATGGCATCATCAATTTTGCATGGGTCTATTCAGATATTCTAGCCCTAGATCTTGCTCTAGTTGTACATCATTTAGATTTTTACTCGGATGCCAAACCCATCAAGCAAAAGTTAAGAAAAATGGATCCTCAAGTAGCCTTGATAGTCGAGAAAGATTTGGAGAAAGTACTAGAAGCTGGATTCATTAGACCCTTTGACTATTCAGATTGGATATCCAGCATAGTGCCTATTTCCAAGCCGAATGGAAGTATTAAGATTTGTACATATTCCTGGGATCTCAATAAGTCCTATCCTAAGGATGATTTTCCCTTGCCAAACATGATATGTTGGTTGATCTAACTACTGGACATGAGATGCTATCCCTCATGGATGGTTTCTCTGGTTACAATCAGATTAAAATTTCCCCTGAGGATCAACACGAGACTACCTTCACTATACCTTGGGGCACATTTTGTTATAATGTCATGCCTTTTGGCCTCAAGAATGCATGGGTAACATACCAACATGCTAGGACAGTTATCTTCCATGAACTCATTCACATCATAAAGGAAGATTATGTTGATGATCTGTTGGGGAAGCTAAAAGCAAGAGAAGAACATCCTGTAGTCCTAAAAAATATCTTTGAACGATTGGGGCATTACAAATTGCGTTTGAATCCTAAGAAGTGTGTCTTCAAGGTCACATCAGGAAATTTGTTGGGTTTCATTGTCTCTAGGAGGGGAATAGAGGTAGATCTAGACAAAGTGAAAGCGATAATGGAAATTGCCCCGCCACACAATCTCAAATAGGTGAGAAGTATTCAAGCAAAGTTACAATCCATCAAGCGATTTATAGCTTAGTTAGTTGATAAGTGTCAATCATTCTCACATCTACTACAAAAAGATACCACCTTCAAGTGGGACTTAAAGTGGCAGCTTGGTTTTGACAAGATCAAAGAGTACTTGGCTCATCCCCTTGTCCTTATGCCTCCAATTCCAGGCAAACCCCTCCTATTTCATATTTCAGCTACTTCAGTTGCACTGGGGGAATTATTGGCCTAACATGATGAATCTTCAAAAGAATGGGCTATCGATTATATCAGTCGAACATTAGTGGGCTACAAGCTTAATTACTCTCTGATGGAAAAAGAATGCTTAGCTGTTGTCTTTTGTTCACAAAAGCTACACCATTATATGCTCAATCATCCAGTAAAGTTGATATCAAAAGTCGATCCACTCAACTATCTATTGTCTAGAATGGATTTAACTAGCCGCATGGCTAAGTGGATCATACTACTGAGCAAATTTGATATAGAATATGTGGACAAAAATGCCATCAAAGGCCAAGTAATAGCAGAATAATTGGAAGATGCTCCTTTGGTGGATGCTTATCCTTTGGTTACAGAGTTTCCTGATGAAGAGGTTCTTATAGTCGTAGAAACATATACTTGGATTCTCTACTTCGATGGTTCATACACACACAATGGATCTAGGGTAGGTATCATTTTTGTCACATTATAAGGTGATTACATCCCAAAATCATTCAGGTTAGCATTTCCATGCACAAACAACATAGTAGAGTATGAAGCTCTCATCACAGGTCTTAGGATTGCCACCCAATGGAATATCACTCACTTACGAGTCTTTGGCAATTCTCAATTGGTCATTAAATAGGTAAATGACGAATTTAAAACTAAACATGATAAGTTGTTACCCAAGAATCTAGAATAAGGTAGCTAATGCAATGGCTACAATTGGTTCCTTAATTGACATGGAAAAAGATCGAACAGACTATCAGTTCCTAATTGAACAACTCTTAATCCCAGCTTATGATATCCTTGAGAGTGATATGGTGTGCGATATCATAGGTCCCGAGTCACCTTGGTATCATGACATTTACACCTATCTTCATGATAACATCCTACCTCCTGATCTCACACATAATCAATGAAAATCCTTCATCCAACGTGCCTCCTATTATACCATAGTGGGAGATACTCTTTATTGTCATGGGTATGATGGAACCCTTCTTAGGTGTTTGAACGAGACTGAAGCTCACATTGCATTAGTAGAAGTACATAGTGGTATTTTTGGGGACCATTCAAATGGTATGGCCTTGGCTAAAATAATTCTCACAGCAGGATATTATTGGCCTACTATGGAGCATGATTCCTATGAGTTTGTAAAGAGTTGATTTCCTTGCCAACAACACACAGACCTAATACATGCTCCTGCACAAGATCTACAACCCATAATAGCACCATGGCCATTTTCACAATGGGGTTTCGATTTGATCAAAAATATTTACCCTCCATCCCCTGAAGGCCACACCTTCATCATCATCGCTACTGAATACTTTAATAAGTGGGTGGAAGCAATGCCACTCACTCAAATCATTGGTATTGAGATTTCTAAATTCATCCTCTTCCATATCCTCTCCAGGTAAGGAATTCCCTCCACCATCCTCACGGATAATGGGAAGCCATTTAAGAATAAGGCCATGAAACTCCTTTGTGAGACCTATCATATTCAACACCATTGGTCCACTCCATATCACCCCCAGGGTAATGGTCAAGTGGAGGCAACCAATAAGACCTTAATCAAAATCCTAAAAAAGGTCATTAACAACACTGGTAGAGATTGGAATCTCCATATCCATCCTGCCCTTTGGGCTTACCGCACTTCCATCCCCACTCCCACTGGCGCCACACCATATTCCCTCATTTATGGTATCAAAGCTATCTTGTCGATTGAAGTCAAAATCCCATCACTTCGCATATCTCTGAAGAATCTAATAAGTGATGAAGACACTTGGATTGTACGCCTTACTCAGTTAGAATTCCTAGATGAAAAATGAATAAAAGCATATAATCATTTGCAAGCCTATCAACACCATCTTAGGAGAAGCTACAATAAAAAGGTTCAGCCTCAACAGTTCATTGTTGGTGATCTATTCCTTAAAGAGAATCACTGCAATCAACAAGAGTGAGACAAGAAAAGGAAAATTTGAAGCAAATTGGCTAGGCCCTTATGTCATCATAGCTAAGTATGGTTCTGACGCATACAGGCTTTCCACTCCTTAAGGAGAACCCTTGGAAGAGCCCATCAATATTATGCATCTAAAAAAAAATTATGCCTAAGTCAGCTAGGTTGGCCTATCCTGAAAAAATATAAAAATAATAATTCAAAAAAGTCAAAAAATCCAAAAATAATAAAGAGAAATAATTCGTCCTATGGTGAAAACCACTCTTCGTGGCACCTCAAATAAGTACGTTTGGTAAGAACTTGGCAACAAGCGCCATTTTTAGAGGGCTTAATAATTATCTACCTTACGTCCTAGTTACTCTATGCTTCCATCCATCTTATCCTTGGGTCTTATCCCATCATCCAATCGGATCTATCCTTCCATCAACATCTCATCATCTATCACATGGTATTTTGTGATTGAGCATTGGACGATCCATATCAGATATCCAAAACCCTTAGCTTCTTATCCTTAATCTGAGTATTTTGTTGCTTGTACATCGTTTCCCATAGTCGGTCTTGCGTCATCATCTAGGCTCATCCATCGTGTCAGTCATCATCAGGTCTCACCTTGTCTTTGATCTTTTTGAACTACGTTGCCCCTGTGCTTTCACGTAACCAAGGTCGATCATCTGATCTGCCCCTAGGGTGTTTGTCCATCCAATCTGTGTTGTCCATTGTGGACTCCATCATTCTCTTTCTGCTTTTATCCATGGTCTTTTTTCGAACTATGAGGGCTCTGCGCTTTCACATAGGCAAGGCTGATCTTTGATCAACCCCCGAGCCCCTAGGTCTTTAGGGTGTGTTTGTCTCATGTCTTTTGTCTTATTATCTTGTCATTTCATCAAGTACATCCCTATCCTAGTTGGTGCTTACAAAAAAAGTTCATTACTATAAGGAGGTTTAGTTAGTTTCATATATCTTGTGTCATGTCGACCTTTTAGCTTAGTCTCTATCTTAGGTCTCAACAAGATGCATCCTTCCTAATAGACCACATCAATCCCATCCATCCTTTTGATCCTATGGCAAAGGCAGTTTGAAATTTGATTGTGATATTTTGATGCTTTTGACATTTTTTTATCATTTGAGCTTCCTATTATACCTCATCAGGGTCGCCACGATCCATCATATCATGGTGTTCTTAGACTAGTAAACATAGAGGCGTAACTTGATCTTTTGTTTTCTTGCTATCTTCTTGGTTGTCTCACATAGTACCCACCAAGATCCCTATGGTCTTGTGTTACGCTGGGGCATCCTTTGTGCTTATGGTTATCCCAATGCCTGGCCTGACCAAATTCCCTACGACTTTGGGGTGTTGGGATAGCCCTTTTGTCTATTGTGTTTGTTTTACACATTAGACACATATCTGCCTTGGTTCCTTATACTCTAGCATCTTGTGTCTTGTGCTATAGAAAAAATCAGTGCTCCTAAAATTGGCAAATAGCATTAGGATTGAATTTCATGCTTTACTCCATTGCATTGCATTTATCCCTCCATCTCTTTCTCTCGCTTATGACTAGTGATTTTGGTTGTGCAAGCATTCCCTTTTCATCTCCCTTTCTTCTCAGGATTCACATGGTCTTGATAGGTGCAACTCCATGTCCACCTTCATTCATGTCTTCCATCATTATGCATGCCCTTATTTACAATCATAATTCATCTGGTTACGTTTGCATTATCATTTCATTGCATTATCATTGTTATTATCATCTTAAGGTATTTGGACTAATATAGATCTATTAGTCTAAGAATCTTGCATTATCATTGTTGTTATCATATTAAGTTATTTGGACTAACATAGATCTATTAGTCTAAGCATCTTGAGTTCATTATCATCTCATTGCATTATCCACATAAGTTATTTAATGTTATTATTTTGAGCATTTTAGTCCATCCTATTGCATTACATTGTCATTACCAAATTCATTTTAAGTTGCTTGCATTGATAAAGATTTATTATTCTAAACATCTTAAATTCAATTCATTTCATTATCATTGCACTATATATTAGTCTATCTCATTATATATGTATTGCATTATACACATTCATCATAGTTTTCATCCATTGCATCATATTCAATTTTTATTTCGTAATCACATCACAACAATATCATCCATGGTATGTATCATAAAATTAAAAGCAAATACACAAGCATTGCCACCCCCGCATCACAAATCATTAGTCCATGATCATATCAATACATCACATCCTACATCACAATATGTTAGGCATCATGCATATCACATAGACCACCATAAATGCATACATACATCATAATTATCCATCACATCCCACATTAAATCATATCCATAAAAATGTCCATAAATAAACATCCATCACATCGTAATAACTCATAGTGTCAATAAGGGCTATCACATATCATATAAATATCAAAATGTACAATCCATCACAAAGTCCATAATAAATTCCATCATAAGTACATCAATACATATCCATCATGCCTATCCATGATCGTCGAATAAAATACAGGGACAAGGCTCTAATCAAATGTAGATACTTCATCTATACAAGGAATGATCCATGGATAATCCATGTTGTGGAACCTATGGCCTTTGTCCCTATCCCCTGTATATCCACCTGACACCTTTCACAAATCGGGATCCTGTCCCTCCTGTCCTCTAAACCTTGTGCTGGCCGCATTTAACCTTGGTGGTGAATCTGGCACTGGCCCTCTACGTGGGGGAGTCTCTTTATAGTTGTTGTAACCTCGTGTATGTGTCCCCCTTGTCCATGATGGTGTTAGCATCTGTGGCACTGCTCATACATATGGTGGTACACGACGTGTCGGATCTGGAACCTCCATGAAGTATGCCACCATGTAGTAGCTAGATTCTTTCATATACTCATCTCTCTCAGCGGCCTGACTCCTTGTTGTGTCCCACTCTGCTCTGTACTTGTCTTGTAATCCATACATGAATCTCCTCTCCTACTCCCATCCCTCTTGAGCCATCGTCATTTGATCTATCTGTCCTTGCATCCATGTCACCTCCTCCACTGTCGTATCTCTCTCTTTGCAGAGTCTATACTTGTCTCTCTGATGTCTCTGCCCTTTCCAGAATCACCCCTGAATCTCCCATCACCACCTCTGCACACTTTGTCTTATCCTAGAGCTCATCCCACTCCCTCCTCAGCTAATTCCACCCAATCCTAACCACATATCGCTCTCTCATCCACTCCTCCATCACCCTGCTCATCTCCTCCCTCTCCTATCGAGCCTCATCCAACTCCCCCTCATCTCCTCTCTATCCTGCCAGGCCTCATCTCTCTCCCATTGCATGGTATCCCTCTCCTCCGACATCCTACATGCCTCAAATGCAAGGGCATCGTAGTCCCTTTGTCCCTCCTCCTCCAACCTCTCTCTGCCTCTGACTCCCTGGGTCTCTGCTCTATGACTCTGAGTCTTGCTTGGGCTCCTACCAATAATACTATTGGATCCTCAGGTGGTATCGGTCCACCCGGTGCCATCGTGAGTGGCTCGGCATGTATGACCTCCATCTGTATAGGCTGCTTCTACCCACCTGTATCCTCCATCTCCAAAGGTTGGTCCTACCCACCTGCATCCTCCATATCCAAATCATCCCTATCTCTCCTCTACTGTCCACCTCGTCTCCTCCCCTTCCGTCACTGTTGTCATAATCTCCTCTCATCATCTAAGCCGTAGCCAAGTGCCACTACAATAGGATGCAATGTCATAATCTGTCTGGGACTATGCTCTTCCCACCATGCAGAACACATCACAGTCACCCCTGCATCTATCTCTCCTCCTATCCTCCCTAGGTATAGTGTTGGTTGTACCTCCTCCCACATATGTTGTGATTGTCTCAACCCACAATCACTCCCTGGTGATCCTGCAGAATATTTGTGACCCTGGTGGAGTATCTAGTGTCATCTTGAACTGCCTGGTCACCCTATCTTGTCAGTGGAGCTCTATGATATGTTGCTCCATCCCAATTAGGTAACATATCGCATGAAAAAATCCTTTGTGTCTCCTCTCATCCTCTCTCCATCCACTAAACCGTCATGTCAAATATGATATCCTTGTAGGTCATCCAACCTCCTCCTCCATCCCTCACATCTATATAGTATAGATGAGAGCCACACTCCACCCCGTATCAATATGTTACTAGTAGCCTCTCGTCCTGGTCTCCCACTGTCAGTATCTCTGGCCTAGCCACACTGACGTGCTCCTAGGCCCAAACCTGCAGTAGTGTCACATTGAGTCCTCCCCTGTAGCAAGCAATGTGCATATCTTTGTACAACTTCCCAAGTATGCATGCACCCCATACGAACTCTCCATCTCTCCTCTTGATGATGTGTCTTACCACCTCAATCAACTTGAGGCTGAAAAACCTCCCACTCCGGTCTGGCAATAAAATAACGATGATCAAACCACACAATTATAATGGTAGTGGAGGTACCCTAATCCCAAACACCCATCCAAATCCAAGTTTTCCCTGTGGATAGGCAGATCCACTCATCGAAAAAATTCTCGTAGACTCCTCTCCCATGCTCATCCCTGGCTCCAGATCCAACTCAATAGGGGCCCTCCGATGGGCAGCCGTAGTATCCTCCACACATCCTCCAAGATCACTGTCATCTCCCCTATTGGGAGATGAAACGTGGATGTCTTGGAACTCCACCTCTCTATCAAAGCAGTCAATAATGGTCGATGTGCTCTGATGTTGGGATACCCCAACATGTGTCGTAGACCTACCTGGGCTAAGGTCGCATGGTCCTCCTCGCCCATCACTATGATTGTCGCCTATAACACTACCGAATGTTGCTTCTACGTACACAACGTCTCAACAATCTGCATCCAAAATCGTCCACCTTGTCAGTCATTTTTCATCTCGTCTTTTCTCTATCATCCTTTCTTTCTTCTATTTATTAGTTTATCCCTTTTCTTATCTTTTCTTCTTTTTCTCTTGACCAAATTGCGCCCTTGTTGACTTCACCCCCTTTTTTTTTTCTATCATGCGAATTTTCCCTTCATGGGGCCAATTCACCTTTTTCCTCTTTTTTGTTTCCCCCCCATCCGGATGGCAGTCATCTGGGCGAGTTCGCCCGTCTGGGTGAAATCGGCCATCCAGGCAAGTTCGCCTGTGGGTGGGCTCGCTCATCTGACAGGTGACCTCACCCATCGCAGTTAGGCAGGTGCCTCTGCCCGTCTAGCGGGCGGTCCCGCCTATGGGCGGTGACCTACCCTGTCGGTAGGTGGGCTCACTCGTCAACGGGTGGCCCCACCCATGGGTGGGCACCACTGCCCATCAGTGGGTGGGCTGGCCCGTTGGCGGGAAATCCTACCTATCAGATGGACGACCCCTCCCTTCCCTGGGCAGGTTCACCCATGGGGCGGGCGGATTCGCCCCTCGAGCGAGTAGCGCCGCCTATTTCCTGAGCGGATTTGACTATTTGGTGGGAAAGTTCACCCTTCTCTTCGATTTTCCCCTCCTTCGAGGTGAATTCACCTCTTAAACAGGTGAATTCACCTTTGTTTAGCCATGCCCTCCAAGGGCGATTTTGGCTCTTTGGAACTGCCCATCCATTGGAAACCCATTTCTCGTCTACCCAAATTCTACTAATTGAAAACCCCAAATATGTCAAAACTTACAAAAATTAGCTGAAAATCATAAAGAAGGGTTTTGATGCTAACCTGGTTGGGTACCACGCGCTTGTAGTAGAAATCATGCACCTCCCGCCCTTGGTGGATGATCTCATTGTCCATGAATCCCTCATCTTCGCTCGCCATATCGGCCACCTCTTTCTTCTCTCTCTCTCACTCAACTTTCAAATGTGCAAATGGTGAATAGTAATTCCTAAAATTACTATATATTCATTTTCCCATAATTTTTAATTCCTTTTAAGTTGAGGGTATTTTTACCCATTATTTAGCTTTTTTTCCCTCTATTTAATCTTATTTCTTCCGTGGGCCGCCATTTGCACCTCGTTCGTCCGTTTGCCTCCGTTGAAAAGCCATTTTTTTGGTTTTTCACGCTCTATCATGTGGTACCTTCCATTTCTTCATATCAAGAAGTTTCCTAGGGCCCCTTTTTCTTCCTCATCTACCCTCTCGAGGGGGTATACCTTGTCATTGTCCTTCATTTCTCTGTCCTATCCATTTTCCCGTTACACTGGGGCATCTTCTTTCATTTTCTTTGATTGGTCACCTCACATCATCTCTCTCATGTTGGGGCATCATTTTCTAGTACATTCTTCTATCGAGTCAGCTACATCTTATTTTTCTTCAAAACAATGTTATTTTAATAATATTTCGAAGAGGGGCAAAAATGTAGACATCGAAATTTGACCTCTCTCATAAGATCAAATTCGTCCCCCTTATTCATCTATCTTTCCTTTCCCATCAATATTAATTAAATGATTTATTTAGTTAATATCCCCCCTTTCGCTAATGTTTCCAAAGTATTTAATTTAAATAGTGAAGTGCTTTACTTTCATCCCCTTTTCCTCTCTAAATTAAATAAATACCTCTATTTATTTAATTTAGTCATTTACTTTTATGAATTTAAATTAATTTTAAATTCATTACTTTCTCTCTCCTTGTCCCATCCTCCATAACCTTTCCTTAATCTAGATTAATTTGATTAATCTCTAATGAGGATGTGCACACCCTTAATCAAGATTAGTTTCACATCCTCCATCATAGCCTACTTGTCTTAATCCTTCATTAGCCATCTAAATCACATGTTTGCACAACCTAATTACTTGATTAGGTCACCTTAACCCTTTATGCCATTTATGGCATATTCTCAAGTCAACTTTTCATTAAATGCTTTCTCCTTTTGGAGAAGGCAACTCATCCCAATGTGAATTTTAATTCATATTTATTCCTCTAAGGACTTTTGAGGAATTTTCATTCCTCAAAAGTATTATCACCCACATGGGGACAAGGACTTCCTTTATGAGGAGATCTTGTCCAATCCCAAGGTACAAGGTAATACCTTCACCTCATGTCCTTTTTTACACATCACCTGCCACATGTCAAGATGTGAAGGCCTGTGAGTTCTCAACTCACCCTAGCCCTTGATCTTATCAAAGGTGGCTGCATCTTGAACATTCATTCTTTAGTGGCATTTCTCCTAAAATTAGAAGATTTTCCCTCATTTGCAACTTTCCACATTATGCAACTTTGAACTCTCAACCATTCAAGCACTTGCACTCATCCACCATTTCTACAACTTTGAAGCTCATTTTGCATCCATATCAAGCATCTATCCAAATAACCACTTGCATCATTGATTTCCTCATAACATCCACTTTGTTTTGCATATAGTTTCATGTTTTTTGCTATTGAAAGGAGCACACAAATCAAGCAATTAACAGGCCCAACCAGCCAATCAACTTGGACAAGGTAATATCAAGCTTTTCTCTTTTATTTTGTTCAAGTTCAACTTAGGCCAATATTGAGGTGTTGTTGTGTTTCCTTTGTCTTGTATTTCATTTTCGTTTTGCATTTTAGACTAGGGGGATTTCACTACACACAGTAGTGGCTTTGGAAGTGGCGGTGGCTCCGACAGAGGTCACACTGGTGGTGGTGGCATTGGTGGTGGCTTCGGCGGTAGTCACGGCGGTGGTCCTGGCATTGGCTCTGGTAGCGGTTCTAATAGTCCTATGTCCTCTAATAACCCAATTATGAATACCCTTCTTCAGAATATGAGGAAGATGTAGAACCAACTGGCGAACCTCTCCCAAGGTTCTAACTAGCCTATCTTCTAGCCCTTCTTCCGACATAGCCCATTTTTGGTAGCAATTCTAAACACTCCTTTCCTGCAAGTGATGAAGATTCCTAAATTCAAGAAATATAGTGGAAAAAGGGACCCACAAACACGTGTCTACTTTTAACGCCTTGTGTACAAACTTCTTCGATCACGATGCATTGATGAAAAAACTATTCCCTCGATCCCTCAAGGATACAACACTCGAATGGTATTGTTCCTTACCTGACAATTCCATCTTTACGTTCGATTAGCTTGTGAACCAATTCCTACGACATTTTCAAGCCAACATCAGACCTAAGATGACCTTCTCTAACCATGTTTGATGTAAACAAGGAGATAATGAGAAGATTACTGACTTTATAGCACGATATCAAGTGCTCTTTTTGCAAATCTCATACCTGTTACCTGACTCCAATGTGGAGAACGTGTTCATAGGGAACTTACAGAGGCCTTGGCAAGAGAAGTTTTCCCTTATGAAATACCCTTCTTTCGTGCATTTGTGTGCGGTCCTATGGGAGTACCAACAGACGGTAGTTTAGTTCGAGGGATCTTCCTCGTGCTCTCATCCGGAGAGAAAGTCCATTATATCAATCTCTGGGAAAGGAAAATTTGTGAATGTAGTAGCTGCTATGGATAACAATGGCCTCAGACGTGACTGAAATTTCATGAAGTTATCTGAATCTTATTCTTCCATCTTACATAATTTGTTGAAAGATAAGATCATTAACTTGCCAACTCCAAAACTAGTTAGGGAACCATATCCTAACTGGTATGAAGAAAATACCTATTTTCAATACCATCAGGTTAATAGACATGATATGAAACGCTGGATGCACCTACATCATGAGATACAGGATCACATCGAGGATGGTACTATTTGTCTTGATGGAAGTGAGAAAAATACGAAAAAGATCTGTGGCGAAAGCTAATAGTGAATTGCAGATATACATGGACCCGTTTTTGTTGCATTCTGCTAACATGATTATCGATCCCTCTGATTATGTTTCCCAGCTTGAATCCTACGTTAACATGGTAATTGTTTCTCCCTCTCCTCATCTTGCGACTGGCTCATCAAACATAACATTCGGGTGTTGGCAAGAAGTTGAGTCAACTTTTTGGCCAAAAAGTGGAAGTGTTTTCCCTGATTTTCAGAGTTTGACACATTTGACCTTAAAATTTGAAGCACTTAGAGATGAAATCTTCAAACAAGTCACTAATCATAAAGTGTATTACTCGGAGTCTGGTTTCCAAATATGTAATTTATTTCAATACCCACATTGTACAAATTGAGTTTGAATAGGCTTTTGTAAAAACCACTATTTAAAAGTCATTTTTTTTTACCATACCATGCACGTGTACGAAATCCATATTTTGACTTAAATTATCATATTTTTCTAAATCCTTTTGGGAAAAGACTTGTGACTCACTGAAGCGTGCCCTGGATATTTTTTTGTAATTTTTTATTGAATATTTTTTTTTGTTAATTTTTTATCAGGCATATTTGTCGTTTAGAAAAATCGTTGTGTACGACACGCATAAGATGACCTAAAGTTATCATTTATTGCATTTTAAAAAAAAAAATTGAAAAGAAATGTCTGAAGTTTGCCCTTGTGCAATCCGTTCGTCAAAATGTTATGTTGATCAAAAGTTATTAAAATAGTAAAAAACACTGATATTTAAAGTTTATGGACCAATTTCATTAGAAATTAATTGAAAAATAGAAAAAATAATCCAATTGTAAAAAAAATTAAAATTTCAAAAAACGGGATCTCGTTTCAAAATGAGATCCCGTATTTTAAAAAGCGGGATCCCATTTCTTAAAATCATAAACAAATTAATTTTTATGAATTTAAGAAATGGAAAACGGGATCCCGCTTTTTAAAATACGGGATCTTGTTTTGAAATGGGATCCCATTTCTTAATTTTTATGGATTTAAGAAATGGGATCCCGTTTCAAAACGGAATCCCGCTTTTTAAAATACGAGATCCCATTTTGAAATGGGATCCTATTTCTTAAATCCGTAAAAAAAAAAATTCTTATGAAACGGGATCCCGTTTTTGGCTCAAGGTCCCGAACCTTGACCGGATCCCATTTTTTGCAAGCCGATTTCATTTTTTTTCCTAAGGCAAAAACTTCCACATTTAGTGGACTCATCTTTGTGCTTCTACCCATTCACTTCGCAAGATGTACAATCAAATGAAAAACCTTCTCCACTCTACATTCCTGCTCGCCTCAATGAAAATATTATGATAGGGGTCTTAGTCGATCCCACGAGTAGAGTGAATGTAATCATGGAGGAGACCCTATTCTTGAACTCCCTACAAAGGGATGAATATGAAAAAAAAAATTCCATCATCCGTACACATGATGGTCTTGCCATTAAACCTTATGGGTCGATAACATTGTCTGTCCTGGTGGGACCTAAGAACATGGACACGGTTTTTGATGTTATTCTTGAGTCGGACCTATTCAAGGTGAAGCTAGGTATACCTTGGAGTGTATTAAGTTTTCCCATGAAGGGGTTGTGCATGTGCTGCATGATACTAGATACCAGCCTGTGGTGTCCCAAGGGGGATGTTTGTTGGGTCACTTTGGCCTGCTCCAGTCGGTCCACTTCCACCAAGAATGAACCTACTTTGTAAGAACTAAGTAAAGTATAAAACTAGAGGCAAGGGACAATCGAAGTTGACCATATCTGTAGTGGAACAACCAACTACCTCCTCCTCCTGAAAGGGAAAGGAGAAGCTTGCTCCTTCTCGGGCTGCCTCATCTACTCCCCTTTCCTAGGAGGAGTATTAGATGGAAAAGCCTGGTTTCTACCCACTGAGCCCGATGGTGCCTGCTTGGCATAGGCCCAAGATTAGGATATCAGATCTTCCCAATGGGTCCCCTGGACCTTGGTACTATTTATATGGTAGAAGGAAAGGCTTGTGAAGATAATTTTCCCCGTGACCTCTTACTGTTCCCATGAATGGGAAGAGGCCCACTGGCGAGGCACTAGAATCAATTCCCCTTGTTGTTTATGAACCTATCCCTCCTACTCCCATCTAGGAGCCTATCCCTCCACTGGAAATAGCTATGGTGGATAGTCCCATGGCTCACCAGGAGCCCTTCATTCCTTCACAACCTTTGGCTTCTGGTTCGAAGAGTCACAAAAACTACCTTGCACGCGAGTGCAAGCACCGATGGAAGGCTCTTCTGGTTGAGCAAGCCGCCTTACAGAAGAAAGGAGAGGAGACAACCACTCATGTATTGGGACCTCCTCTCATGTCCTCCTCTCTCTTCCCTTTTGTTTCTATCCAAATTAACTTTGTATCAATTTTGACTTTCGCTGTGAGTGCACATGCGCCTGGAAAGGTGCACGTGTTAATCGCTCCTTCCATAGAGTCACCTTTGTTGACGTCTATTCCGTATGTCTCACCTTTCCCGAGGCCCATAGATATGATTAACACTTTAGTTGTATCTGTTGCATTTCTTTCCTCCTCTCCCTCTGCCCTTCTTTCTTCATCTGTGGGAAGTTCGCATCCTCCAACGAAGAAAAAGGTAGAAAGTGGTCCCTCGAGCAACGAAGGATGTAAGAGGAGCCTGCCTTCTCTGAAAGTTGGTCCTGCATTGAGTTGTTCCATCTTAGTGATGGAACTAGTCCAAGCCTCTCCTGAGTTCATCACCACTCCCAGATCTCTCGGTGAGCCTAGCGGTGAACCTCGGGTACAAAATCCTTCGTCTGTCGAGGTGAAACCTGACACTCTCGTTAAGTGCATTTTTAACTCAGTGGATGAAGTTTCGTCCTTGTCAGCGATCTTCACAAGGTTGTTGACCTTAGACCCACAAGAGATAAGTGACGGGGACCTCATAGGTCCTTCTTCCTTAGCCCTTGTTGCGGGAGGGTCGGAAGCACCTCCCCTTAACATTACACCACTACGGTCTCATCATCCTTCCCCTTATGATGATCTAGAGTGGGAAGCTGATGACCTCTTGGTTGACCAGTGTTAGGGGGAGACCCTCTTCTTGATGTTTAGATTAGATGTGTGTTTGTGTTGTGATGTGTTTCCCCCATGATCGTATTATATGTGCCTGGATGACCCTCATCACCCCTGTTGGTGCTTGGATATAGGCGCGGTGTTTGTGTTGTAAACCTTCTTCTATGTGTATCAACATTCTTCCATGTTTGTGATTGACTTTCGACAAATTGGGGACGATGCAAAGTGTTGGGAGAATTTAGGCTTCCTTCCATGACCCAATTTTTTATTTATACTTTGTCTTATGTGCATTCTTCCTGATCTGGTTGGGGATTGATGATCTTTCACCTCGCACAGTGGTTACCTATTATATATAAATAAAGAAAAATTTGACCCCATGAAACCAGATCCCCCTGTGCCCTTTGTTCATGTTATCTTTCCTTTTTTTCTCTCTTTATCTTTCTCTCTTCTTTGCTTGAGTTGTCCCTCTCATGTGTGACAATGCCACTTCCCCATTACCTAGATCTTTAGAAAAAGCATTCATTGTATGAATCTTTTCTCAAGATCCTTCACACACTTCTTTGTTAGAATTGCATTCTCAACTTGAAACCCTAACAAACATGTTTTCTTCATCATGGGTTCATAAAGAAAGAACTTGGAAACCTTCCTCTGAAGCAGGAACAACTTTGATCTTCCCCTCGCGTGGGAGCATATCCTTTTGTTTGAATTCCTTGATGAAGTAAACATGTTTCAAAAGGATTCCTTGATGATGAATTGATTCAAAAAAGAAGAATTGGATTTTTAATGGTGTGTCCCCTAAGTTTCTTTTCGCATTGAGTTCCCAAGGGACCTCCTCGAAAAGCCTTTACATCTTGGTGTCTAGTTCAGGGGCAGCCCAACTAGACCGATTTCATATCTTAGCATCTAGCTCGAGGGCAACCTGACTAGACTTGTTTCTTATCTTTGTGAGAGTTCTTGGGGGATACCTTCCTTGCAAGTCTGTGGGTCTGTAAGGTGCTTTTCTTGGTTTCCTTCATGTGAGAATTGTTGGAGGATACCTCCCTTGTAGTTCTATGAGCCTGTGAGGCACTTTCATTCTTCAACTTTATAGTTCTATGAAACTATGAAGTCATTTTCCTGTCCTGCACTTTCAGGTTTTCCAGACCGTGCTCTGCTTCCTCGATGGTTCAGGTATACTTCTCTAACCTTACTACTTCTTTTTTCTACTTTACCAAAGCACTCATCAGTATTCATGCTCCCCTCACTAAAGTGGGGGAAAAATGTATAGGAGCGAATTTGCACCCCTAATGCAAATTCCCCTTTAACACATCTCCACTTTAGAAAACCAAACTCAAAGGCTTAATTCCACATAAGCCCACTGCTGTTCACCCACTTTATGCCTATTTTGTGTGTCGATGGAGGCATTTTTGATGGGTATTCCCGCACGACACGCAGATGTCTGCATGGCACAAGGATGTCCCTTGTAGATTCCTACGACTGGAGTCTACATAGACATTACTCTTCCTATTGGAAGCTGAAGTGTAACACCTCCCTTTGGCTGGCCAACCTGAGCATGGTCATTTCTTGACCTCCTTTCTTCATATTCACCTCTCATACATCCTTTTCATCTCCTGGAAATCTTACACTTCATTCACTCATTCTCAAGCATAGAAACAACATCTCACACTCGATAGAAGAAATCCATCACTCCATCACTTCAATAGAAAAAGTGTAGGAAAAATCCATTGCAACAGAGGCTTTAGTTCCTCTCATCTTTCTCCTCCACTAGCCTTGAGCACTTTGGATGAAGGTGGTAAGCTCCTCACTCATCTTCTCTATTACTTGGTTGAGTAAGCACATTACTATTTTGTAGTGTTTTGTGTACTTTGCTTGTATTTCGTTCTTTATCACATTATTTTTATATCATTGCAAACTTGGCTATTCGTGGAGGTGGAAACACCAAAATGGGGGTCTGACTAAGGTAGACCCCTAAACAACCCCCCAACATTTTCCCTCTTTTTTGTGTGTAGGTGGACAGATCTTGGAGCAAGCTGATAAAAAGGTCATTGTGTGAGATCGTCTTCATCACTATTATGGTAATTTACTTCTTTTATCATATTCACCCTTATGTTTCACATTTCATAGTGTTATTCTCCACCTTTAGAAACTCTTAAACTCGGTTGATAGTCTATTTCTCAGAGGTTAGACCTTGTCTCCCAAGTTTTTTGGTCGTATGGTCGCCAATGCACCTGAGAGACCCCAGTGCATCGTGATGTCATCCCAAAACCGTGATTTTGTCCTTTGATAGAGAGCTATTTGAGACATAAATTTGACCCTAAAAATTGACTCACTTAGTCTCCTTTCAACTCTTAAGTTTGCAAAGTGATTGAAGGGCCTCATAGTCCTCATCATTCTCATCCCACCTATCTTAACATTCCTTTAAACTGGGGTAAGTTAGGAAATCCATACTACTATCGACCTTTCGTTACCTAGGGCCTTGCAGTGGTTGGTCCCCCTCTCTTACAAAAACTATGGAGAAATGTGGAGCAAAAACATTTCTCCCAAATACCACTGTACAACACTGCAAAACAATTCACATACTAGTGAACACAACTTTCTCTGACCAACAATCTAGAAGCCCAAATTTTGGATATAGCAACCTTTAACAACCTTGAACAACATATCAGAATCACACAAGAATAACATCAAGACATAAGAAATGTGGAGCAGAATCTAAAGCACATTTTGAAAACTTTTGTTTAATAAATTTTCTCAAAAGCACTTGGAATTCAAGTACCAAAGACATCATCTTACCTGATTACTTCATTCCATCTCATCTTTACACACTACAAAAAAAAGATAGCTCCATGTACTCACAACACTTTCTCAATATCTCAACTATACATGCACAACCTGCAACAACCTATTTTCCACTTTTTCCCAACTTTCTCAATGTCCTTGTCATCTTCATCATACAACAACCTTCATTAACACATAGTTGACATCAATGACAACACTAGTCAGTAGATTTCATGTTAAAATCAATGACAACACCTTCAAACTTGCAACAATCTCCCCCTTTGTCATTGATGTCAACACAAGATGTGAAAAACCATCAAAGATAACACAATAGCTTCTAAACACATTTTCTTATGATTTCCTTTCTTTTACCCCCCTGAATAGATAAACTTTTTCACATGATACTCTCTCCCACTTTGACATCAATGAAAAAGGAAAAAAAATTGCATTATTCTCCCCCTTTGACACTTAACCAAGATACTTGATTTGAATAATCACCCTTAGGAGTACACCCAATCAACTCAGAAACTCTACAAGAATGACAACACATGACACTACCTAATCTCCCTGAGAGGTAGCCACCAACATCAGTCTAGAAAAGAGATAGATCTATGGATCCACTAGACTGATGCATCTCCACATGCATCTAGTTCAATGAAGGAGGGGAAATAACCCCCAACTTCTCCTGAAGATAATCAAAAGTATCCTTAGGAAGAACCTTAGTAAATATATCAGATATCTAATACTTTGTAGGTACATACTCAAGCTTCAACTCATTCTCCATGACTTTCTCTCTTAGAAAGTGATACCTAATTGATATATGTTTTGTCCTTGAGTGCATCATTGAATTCTTTGAAATGTTAATTGCACTTGTATTATCACAAAAGATAGATATAGGCTCATCATATACAACTTTGATATCCTTCAATGTCTCTCATCCACAAAACCTGTGTACAATATGATGCTACAACAATATACTCAACCTCTACAGTGGATAAGGAAACTAAATTTTGCTTCCTACTCAATCATGAGACCAATATACATGCAAGAAATAATGCACCACTACTTGTACTTTTTTTTTCATCAACACAACCAGCCCAGTTTGCATTTGTATAAGCACTTGGTATGGTATTAGTATCCTTAGGATACCACAAGCCATAATCCATAGTGCCTCTTAAAATCTAGCCACAAGACAAACTGCATGCATGATATCCGGTCTAGTAGCAATTAGATATAGCAATCCACCAATCATAGATCTATATTTTCTCTGATCAACCTTAGGTGAATCATCATCTTTTCTCAATTTACAACCAATCACCATAGGAGTTCATACCAGTTTGGAGTCTTCCATTCCAAACTTCTCCAACATCTCTTTGATATATTTAGACTTGGAAATTAAAATCCCTTTATTTGTTTGATTGATTTGTAGTCCAAGGAAGAAATTCATCTCCCCAAACATCAATATTTCAAACTCTTTCTACATCTCTTCAGATAATTTCTTACACATAGCTTCATTTCCACCAAAGATAATTTCATCCACATATACAACCACTATCAAGATTTTTTCTTCCTCAATTTTGAAGTAAAGATTACTATCTGTGGTGCCTTTACTGAATCCTTGTTGTATCAAATATTTGTCCAATATTGCATACCAAGCTCTAGGATCTTGCTTCAATCCATATAATTACTTCTTCAATTTTCATACCATATCTGGTTGTTATGACAATTGAAATCCTTATGTTTGTTCCATGCAAACCTCTTCTTCCAATTCACCATTTGATAAACTTTTAAATCCTTATAAGTTGCAAATGCCAAAAACATTTTGATAGCTTCCATCCTAGCCACAAGAGAAAATTTGTCCTCAAATTCTATTCCTTCCACTTGTGAGTAAGCCTTACACACCATTCTTGCCTTGTTTCTTACAACTTCTCCATTCTCATTTAGCTTCTTTCTAAAAACCCACTTAGTTCCAATTATGTTCTTGTTTGCTGGTCTAGGAACCAATTCCCAACTCTGATTTTTCTCAATCTACATAATTTCTTCCATTTCTTTCATCCAATATTCATCTTTTCATGCCTCACTCACTAGTTTAGGTTTAACTTTAAAAAGTAAACATAGATTTGCCTGAAATTCAGTGGCCATGCTTCTTGTCAATAGTCCTTTCCTCATATCTCCAATGATTTGATCTTCAGAATGATTCTTTTGCACATACTTAGGGGTCTTCTCCAAAGTTTATTCCTCTTCATTTTGCACTTCTTTTTCATCAAATTTTTCTTCTTCTTCATATTATTTTCAATCAGGTCCATTTGACACATATCCATCTACTGCAATTAAATTCTACAAATTTTCATCAACCTTAAAATTTGTACTTTCAACTATCTTTCTCAACCTTTTATTGTAACATCTGTAAGATTTTCTATTAGTGGAATATCCAAGGAAGATACCTTCATTAGACCTTACATCAAACTTTCCTAATGTTTCTTTATCTCTCCTGATATAGCATTTGCTTCAAAATACTCTAAAATTACTTCACATTAGGAATCCTTCCATACCATAACTCATAGGGAGTCTTTGAGCTATTAACTTTAGCTTGAAATCTATTTAGTATGTAAACATTAGTATGAATTGCTTCTCTCTAGTACACTTCTGGTAGATTTTCTTATTTCATCATAGTCCTTGTAGCCTCTTGAACTATCCATATTTTCCTCTCAACCACTCCATTTTGTTGAGGAGTTCTAGGGGCAGACAAGTGCCTCTTTATTCCATGAACTTTATAAAACATGTTAGACTCATTGGAGGTGAATTCTCCACCTCTCGTAGACCTCAAACATTTTATTTTCAAATCCATTTCATTCTCAACCATAGCTTAAAATGCCTTGAATTTATCTAATGCATCATATTTCTCTCTAAGAAAAGTAACCCATGTCATCCTAGAGTAATCATCAATCAAAAGCATGAAATACCTATCACCTTGTAGACTTCTCACCCTTGTAGGACCACATAGATCTATATGAATTAGTTCTGGTAGTCCAATAGCAGGTTATTCCTTTCCTTTGAAACTACTCCTTGTTTTCCAAACTAACAACCCTTACAAACAACATTGATAGGCTTTGTGATTCTTGGTAGGTCTCTAACTGCATGAACTAAACTAATTCTCACAAAATTATCAAAATTCATGTGACACATCCTCCGGTGCCATAACCAACTGACTAATTTGAGACATGAAACAATGACCATCAATTCCCTTAAGTTGATAGATGTTTCCATCTATCCTTTTACTAGAAGTAATCATTGTTCCAAACCCTTTTATGATCTCACATGTTTTATCCTTAAAGACAAGATTATATCCTTTGCTACACATTTTTCCAACACTCAAAAGATTATTCCTTAAACCCTTGATATAGTAAAAATTATCAATATTATGCTTGCTATCAAAACTGATTGAATGCATTCCACAAATCTTAGCTCATGAATCACATCCAAATTTAACTAATCCTCCATCATATTTTTCAAGTTTAAAAAACTTAATTTTTTCTATGGTCATATGATTAGAGCAACCACTATCAACAACCCAATAATTTTTATCTTCTTTAACATGAAAAGAAGATACCAAAGTATCTTCAACCTTATCCTTCTTCAAAATTATTTCCTTCACACAAATTTCAAAGTTAGCATAACTAGATTCTTCTTTTATAGCCAAGAACAAGCATTCATCATCATCAAAATCTCCATAATTAGATTCATCATTAGAAATACTAGGATCTTCTTTGACATAATAAGCTTTTTAATCATCTTTTCTTTATTCTCCTTATTCTTATTGTTCACAACTCTTCTTGGACATCTAGAAGCATAATGACCTACATTTCCACAACTAAAACATTTGAAAGATATTTTACCTTTGTACTTATCGGTGCCCTTTTTCATCCTTCTCACAAAGTTAGCTTCCGCATCATCAAGATCATCTCCATTTGAATCTTCAATCTTTTCTGATTTTCCAACCTTAAAAGCAGTCTCCACTTTTGTACCATTTTTCAAACCAAGCTTTCTCATTTCAAATGAAGTTAGTGTACCAATCAACTAATCTATAGAATAAGTATTAAAATTTTCAACTTCCTCAATAGAAAATATATTTTCATTGTATGAATCAAGAAGAGTTATGAGAACTTTCTTTACCACCCTAGGTTCTTTAACTTGTGCACCAAGACCTCTCATAGCACTTACCAGTTCATCAACCCTCTGCATGTAGGTTACAATTGTTTCATCTTCAAACATTCGCATAGTCTCAAATTGTGCCTTCAGATTTTGCAACTTAGCTTGTTTGATCTTGTCATCTCCTTTATAAATACTTTCAATCTTATCCCAAACTTTTTTAGAAATATTAAGATTCATAACCTTAACCAATTCAAAATTTGAAAGACTGATTATCAAAATAAATCTTGCCTTACCATTTACTTCATGCTCCTTTATCTCATCATTTGTGCTTGAACCATTTGCAAGAGGAACATATTGATTTTGTATTGCTTTCTTAACTTCAAATCCATGAGTCGACATATATCTTTCCATCTTTTTCTTCTAGAATGCATAGTCTATTCCATCAAATCTAGGGAAATCAATTTGATTCGCCATCTCGGATCTACCTTAAGTGGTTAAGCTCTTCTCCAAGGAACCATGCTCTTATACCAATTTTTGAATGAACAAGATAGCTAAGAGGGAGGGTGAATCAGTTGTAGCAAATTAAAACATAAAAAACCTCAATAATAAATAGATCCACATGCATTCATTAAACCCTTATTTTGTTAAAGTGATCAAACATGAAATGCAAATAAAAAAATTTGAAATATCATACATAAGAGAAGACTAGATTTACGTGGAAAATAAATCACAATATAAGTAATTATAAAACCGGTATAAGGGATCACTATCAAAATATGACACATTGTCCAAAATGGCTGACAGCTAGGGCTCGCTACCACAAAAAGAACACAATAAGAGAGAAGAGAAATGTTACATAGAGAATACTTCTCAATGCAACAAGGAATCCACCACAAATGCTCCAATACTTTCGTAGCCTTGTTTGAAAGATTGTGGATGCCTTCATCTTACTACATTCAAGAATCCAACAATTGAATTTCTCAATGCTTTGCTCAAATTCACATCCATACTTCTACAATTCGTATCACTCACATCTACTTCTAGTTTCATCTCATTATATATATGTATACATGCTTTGATATATTATGTGGTACTGATGGGTCTACTATTTTGTGGTTGCAGTGAGTACATAGGAGTGGACTGCATTCATTGTGTGGTGTATTTCAGAGGTGGCACCAATTATACCAATCTAGGGGAGCATCTTGTATGCCTACAAGATAGCTTTAGCAGGGCGACAAGCCTAAATTTTTGAGCCTTTGGTGATTCTCAAGATGATCTATGAGGAGGCATTGGTGGAGGTGGTGCAGCGGACTGCATACATTGCCACCCTCACAAGATAGAGGAATTAGTGGTTGGTAGAGCTAAAGGTCATGCTCACCGAGAGAGACAAGGTGAGGACAAGAGTAGAGAGTGCCAAGAGGGCACATGACATTCTTCAAAGCCAACTTGATGACCTCAATGGATAAGCAACAGTTATGAGGCTAGCCGTTGATCCATAGCTACAAGAGGACCTAAGGAGGGTAGAGCTGGAGATATTCGAGTTGTGCGGTGAGATTAGAGGATTATGAGCGAGCATATCAATCTCGTGATTTCATATATCTTGCTTTTTTGCTTCCATCTAGCCCTAACTAAATTCACCACCAGGACTAGAGGGCTCAGAGAGCCATGCACCTAGGGGCTAGATGCCCATTGTTTTATGTTCTATTTTTGTACCAATGATATATGCACTGTATAGCATTATTTTTTATGTATAGAAATTGATAGATATATAATCACCACTATTTTTTTGGCAGTGGTGAGATACATGTACATGACATACATTTGATATATATATATATGAGATTTTGGTTTTGACATTATGGTGTTCATCTTTATGTGCATGCTTTTACTTTCATGTATGATTATGTGATGGATGTTATACTTATGTATGTATGTTTATAGTAGATGTTACCGTGATCTAATAAACACACATGGATGTATGTTAATTAAATACAATGATGATCTAATTGTCTAACCAAAAGATTTAATCAAATACAATGCACAGACACATAGCATAATAAAACACATGTATGTATGGAATTCATTATTTAAGAAATCAAAAAGACACACACATGTTTACATCATAACAAAAAAATATAATAGTGTGTTAATGAAGGAATGTCATAATATGATACATCACAATCCACGAGGGATGAGCGTTACAAACAACACATAGACACTATTCATAGTATTGATAGAGATTCATCACATTGATAAATTCTTTTAGAGTTATTCCATCCATAATCACTAGAATCATAGAAAGAGATGAAAATGTAAGGGCCTAACCAATTAGGACTAAATCAGGTGATGCATTTATATTTCTTTAATTTTCATAAAGAACTAGGTCACCTACATTGAAATTTCTAGGAAGAACACCCTGATTATAGTGTTTAGAAAGTGATCGTTGATAAGCTTGAAGGTGGTGAACGGTCTGTAATTGATGCTCATTAAGAAACTCAATCTAATGCAAATGATTAGCATGGTAAGTTTCATCATCAATTAACCCTTTAAGGGAAACTCGTAAAGATGAAATCTCCAACTCTAAAGGCATCATGGCCTCAACACCATACACAAGGTTGTATGGAATTGTTCCTTTCATTATATGAACACTTGTGCGATAAGACCACAAGGCGTATGTCAATTGAGTATTCTAATATTTACCATGTTTGTTTACTATTTTTGAAAAATGAGATCAATATTTTTATTAGATGCTTCTGCTTGGCCATTAGATTGAGGATAGTATCATGTAGAAAATCGATGTTGAATATGAAACTTCTCTAGGAATTGCTTCACCTCTTTGTTCTTAAATGTGGTACCATTTTCGAAAACAAGGGTAGATGGTAATCCAAAGTTGGAAATGATACTTGTACACACTTAAAAATGGTCTGAGCACGAACTAATTAAATACTTATTATTTAATTAATACAAATCTTAATTCCTCTACTTATAAATATATTGCAAAATTTATTTATATAGTTCACTTCTAAATATTCTTCTTATCCAAAATCACTTCCTCTCTAATTAATTAAATGCACAAATAGACAAATTTTTCATTTAATTAGTTTTCCCTCTTTCACTTAAATTTTAATTTTAATTCAAATTGGCCTCTAAATTCATTTTCCTCTTAAATTGGTTAAATGCACAAAATTAATTACTAATTTGTCATTTTGCTAATTTCCCATCTCCATTTAAATTGAATTTTTAATTCAATTTAGCAATTTCTACATATTTTTCTAACTACCTTCTACCTCACCTTCCACCTCACCATGTGTCACATGAAATTAAATTTTCTAAATTGTAAAATGTGGATTTTCCATCAACAAACTTGTAACCAATTTGAAACCTCCTGGACACATGGCTTCTTCTTTCCTTTGATTCCCTTCAACACTTCACAAATTGCTCCCTTGTAGGGAACCACCTCCATGATTCTCTCCAACCTCTTCCTGCTCAACCGTTGATGTCACAGGATCACAATCTCGACCGTTCATCACTGCCACATCATTCCCAGCTTGGAAAATTCTATAAATAGAACTCATTTCTACAACTTTTCAACAAGTAGAATTTAACAAGTTTATGCTGCATAAATCTCATTGTAGTTTGAAATAATTTGAAGAGCATTGTAGTTGCATCTTAGTGTTTTTAGTTTGTTTTAACATTATCATGGAATTTCAATTCTAGTACTTAGTTTCTTGTATATTTTATACAACATTATCTTTAGCTTTGCATCATTAGTTTAGCATCATAACAACAACAATCTCTCATCATAGATTCATTCAGCAAATTTCTTTCAAAAACACAAAAATATAAGCATGTAGGAATTATAGTTTACATTGTGAAGTAGCTGCTCATTTCTTAGGTTTCCATTCCATACAGTCATGTGCAACAAAATATTATGAGAGCATGAGTTGAGGAATCACCGAGAATAGAGGACGATGGGATGAGTTTGAATGCAGGACTGTGATAGTTTGTTTTATTACTTTTCCTTCATTAGATGTAATACATTTCATTGCTTGTGTGTTGTTTAGTTATGATTATTACTACTCACTAACGGTATTCAAATAACACCACACATAAATTGGTGCCCATTGTGGGGCTTGATCCCATATTTTAATCTGTTTTCTGTCAAGTTTTTCTTCGTAGGTTCCATCAAAATTACTGAAACGATGCATACAAATTTTTCTCTAGTGCATCTGGTTTTTGGTTCAACGCATTGAGTTTCTATTTCGATGCATATGGTTGTTCGTTCGACACATCATGTTATTGTTTCAGTGCATCTGGCATTTCTTTTAGCACATTTGGATTCTATTTTGGCATATCAGAGAGTTTTAAATTTTATTCTATCATTCAACACATTTGGTTGTTCTTCTAGAGCATTTGATTTGAGTTTTAGCACATTTAGTCTTTGTAATGGCGAATCTGGTTTTTACTGTAAATTTTCCTGATTCCAAAAACTGATTTATGCTCTTGTGTTTTGCAGGAACCTTGTATGTAGTTAGAGACTTTGTAGAAACAATAAAAGAACACTGTCAAAGAATTAAAAGCTAAAACTACTAATATTTGGTTGTAGGGATTTGATAGTGCATTTCCTTTTGGTTAAGATAGGAATCTAGCTTAATTAGAAGGATAAATTTACACCATGTCTGTTGTGTTTGGAGTGGTAGGTGAGTATGCTCTCCCCTTACTTGGGTGATTAGAAAGTTAGACCCATTCATTTTTATTTGCATTTTGAACCTTAGAGGGCCTGCCTCCCCACTTCGAAAGGAGGGAATGACCCAACCGGGAACACGCTAAAGCCAAGCAACTTCCACCCGGTATATAAATGTGGGTACTCACGGAAAGTTTGAGTATCATGAGGATTGCTCCGACAAGAAGAGAAAAAAATGGTCTCTTGCCGCATGGTTGATCCCCCACGAACATAAAGTATATACTAAAACCCCTTTGTTGTAGTAATCCCAAACTTACCTTTATATTCTTTGGTGCAGTAATGGTCGTTCCCAAGGCATCCGCATTCTCACAAGTTTTAGTAGAGGTGAAAATCTTTCCATGGGAGATTCATGGGAGTTTGAAGCTTGGTTGGCCCGAGAAGTGAGTGCACTATAAGGGGGAGCCTATGCGGCCAAGCTTCTAAATCACCTGCTAAGAATAAGTGTGGTTGGAGCAAAATTTGTGTGGAATCGAAAAGAATATTGTCTTACACAGCCTAGAATTGTGCTTGTTTGATGTGTCTTCACCTATGCATTTTAAATCAAAATTCAAGCAAACACTACACTTTGAAATATCCAATCAGTGATTTAGGAGATAATTCAAACAAACAGTTCCAATTCACTGTCAAAAACTAGAAAAATCTATCAAACTGTCAAAAAATAGAAAACATTTTTCCAGTTCAGTGCATCTAGTAACTGCCCCAGCGCATCCCTGCCATATTTTGGTGCATCCATTGATTGCCTCAGTGCATTCATAGCATATTTTAGTGCATTCATTTATTGTTATGGTGCATCCCGCTCATATCCCATCATTACTGCTTCAGCGCATTCGTTGAATCCCGCAGCACATCCACATTCTGTTATGGTGCATCCAGATCTTTTTGCAACGCATCCAAACCATTCCATAGTGCATCTGAGTTCCAACGCATCTAGTAAATCTATAGAAAAAAACCTAAATTTGACCTCTTGCCTATCGGTTAACCTCCAGTTTGGATATTCCTTCTCAAATAACATCTTCTCACTATCCTAAATTTTATGTTGAGGGATTGGAAATCATCAAAAATTATCAAGAAATCCCTTACCAAAAGAATCAAGAAACCAAAGAAGCAACATGGCTATAAGAAACTTTTGAAAAGGAGACGCTTCATGTACCAAAGTAGGAAGGTCTTGCTTGATTATCGAACCTTCATCCATAAATATCATGACTTTGATAGAGGGTATATTGATGATTTTGCTTTAGAACCTTTATCTTCACAAGCTTATTATCAACAAAGAGATTTTCACAAAGATATAATCACAGTCAGCCCATTCATCATTCTTGCATTCCTCAACATGCAATACAATATTCCAATCATGCCAATCAATTTATACAATAGAGCTCAATCTTGTTGAAACTAGCATTTTCAAGTGAAAATCCCTTGCCTAATCTTTGATCAAACATCCAAAAGTGCCTTTTAATCACATCAATTTCAGATTTAGCAGCTATATTTCACCATCACGATTTATCATCCTCCATCAAGATTCGTCATCCTTTATCCCCAAATAAAGTTTGCTTAATCAGTTTTTAACCAATCCCTTTGGCACTCCCAAACTTTGGTGAAATATTTAGAAAATCATTATCACTTCTATGCCCATCCAAACAAGATCCCAAAAGCTGAAACTTCCAGAAAAAGAAATTGAAACTCAAGATACCATGGCTGAACAAGAAGAAAAACCCTTTCATAATATCCGTTCAACCAAAACTGATGAGGTAAATGAAGAAGATGTCCAACAAGCCCAGAAGGACCCAAATTTCCACAAATTCTTAGAAAAGGTTTTTGAAAAGGATGGGGAAAGATACCTCTTAATGTTAGCAAACAAAGGAGTTAAGCTACCCAATGATTTTGATGTTACAAAATTGAAAAGAAATCCTAAGAAAATAGAAACCGAGACACAAATTGAATACAGCAATGAAGTAAAAACCAATGATCCCATGGACATTTTGAAACAGAAAATCCAAACTCTTCAACAACAAATGCAGAACATGCAAACCGGGACTACTAAGAGATACTCCATGCAAGATATATGTCCCTACCCATTCGATCAAAGTGTCAACATGATACCATTTCCCAAATATTGTGAATTTCCAAAATTTGACAAGTACAATGGAAAAACTGATCTGATAGATCATGTAAGGGAATTTTGAACAATCAGTCTTGAATTTTCCCATGAGGAAACATATTTGATGAGATTATTCCCACATAGTTTGGGAGGGAAATGCATGTAGTGGTTATCATAATTACCTTCGGGGATCAAATCTTTTGAAGAATTAGTAAACAAGTTTATTACCCAATATTCATATATTTTCCAACATGAGATCACGATGAAAGATATTTGTAATGTGAAACAAAAGAAAGGAGAATCATTCCTCATATTCTTACAAAGATGGAGAATATTAATTCGCAAGGTATCCCTAACCCATACCGAAAAAATAGAAGATAGAGGCATTCATTGATAACTTGAATGCTAACATGAGCTACAGACTTGACTTACAATGACCTCCAAATTTTGAGAAATTGATTAAAAATGGGATCAAGATTGAGGAGGCTTTGGTCAAATGAGGAATTTTGAAGATCTATAATGAAAACAACTCACCTAATTCCTCCAGCAACGATAAACCAAAGTTTTGGAAAAAGTACCAAAATAATGACAATGATACCTCTACTAAAATGCACAATGCTAAATCGGTCTTCAATTTGTCAAGGATCTCCTCGAATACAAATCAAAAGACCAATCAAAATGCAAACCAAAGAAACAACCAAAATACCAACCAGGGAAATACTCAAACCAATCAAATTAATACATCATCCAAGACCCTACCCTATCAAACATCAAACAACCGTCGAAAGTTTACACCTTTGGGTCAATCATATGAATCTGCATTGAAGGAGCTTATTGCAGAAAATATTATCACTTTACTCAACACCCGAGGGTTTGAACCAAAAGTAAAATCATCCTGGTGGAATTAAGCCCATTTTTGTGAATTTCATCGATGTAAAGGTCACCTAACCAATAGTTACATGCAATTGAAGCATAAGATACAAGATATGATTGAAAATAAAATCATAAGGATAGAAGGGCCTCAAACAAACATTGACCATGGGGTATTCAAAAATCCTTTGCCAAATTATGAAAAAGGAGAATCTTCTAACATTAACGACAAAGGAAAGAATGTAAACTATGTTTAGGATACCATCATCCTTAATAATTCAGTCATTGAAGATAATGCCAATGACATTGAAATCAATAATACACCAGATCTTGTTGCAACCAATCATTCAATCGACAACACCAACATCCTTTCTAATCAAGTCCTCGATATCTATCAAGATATGGTTTTAACGGATAATCAAATTAATGTCATCAAAATCAATGGAAAACAAGACAGTGTGCCCATAAATGTGACCACAAGGGCTCAAACCAAATATGCTTTGAAAGGCAGCTCTTCCAAAACACCTGTTGCTACATCTAATCAATATAACATTATCGATCAGCTCCAAAAAATTCTGGCAAAAATATCAATATTGGAGCTCCTTAAAATCTCTCCCACTCACAAGGAGATCTTAGAAAAAGCCCTAGTCGATACAACAGTGCCAAATAATCTAAAACTATGTTCTTTCCAAGCCATGGTGGGACATCTAGTTGCACCTCATTGCTTATCCTTTTCAAAAAATGATGATGTATCTCTCACCCATCCTCATAATGTGGCCCTTCATATCGAGGTTTTAATCCATAAAAGTCATGTGTTGTGTGTCCTTAAAGACGAAGGAGCTAGTCTTAATATTTGTAATTTAAAGCTTGTTCATGCACTAGGGTTCTTTGAAAATGCAATAGATGCAAGGAAGAATATCACTATCAAAGCATATGATGATGAGGAAAAATATTCAAAAGGATTGATTGTATTACCAATTTAGGTGGGGCCAATTAAAAAAGAGGTGGTTTTTCAAGTCTTGGATAAGGATTTGACATATAATATACTCTTGGGTCATCCTTGGATCCATGAAATGTAGGTTGTACCTTCAACATACCATCAATGTCTAAAATTTCCTTGTAATGGCCAAGAAATCACTATTCCTACTGATTCAAATAGTCGTCAACACTGTAATGCCCATAAGGCCGTCCAAGATGTATTTATTCCTCATAACCATGAAGCTCCCGATTCCACCTCTGATATCCCCAATAATTCAAGTCAATCCAATCCTTTGTCCAAGCTGCTAGCCATATCCTCCAAGGGAGGAAGTCATCCAAGTTCATTATCCCAACAACTCGAGAAAAAGGAAGAACCTATCCCCTCTATATCTACCAATTTTGAAGCCCAGCTTAATACCCTAGCCAAATAGTTTGAAAAGAAATTCCAAGTCAAAGACAAGGGTGTGGGTGAATACTCCATTGAACAATCCCTTTGTCAAGCTTATAGTTAATGTCACCAAAATCCTATGGTCAACCATCAACCTCGTCCCAACCATCCTTACAACCGGTCACACTTTTTGATGCTTGATTCGTAAAACCAGGCACCCAAGCAAAGGAATCTGATGACAAAGATGATTTGAATTGGCTATATAAGGATGCAACTGATTCTCAAGCAATAGTGGCTAATGTCCAAACCACTTAATATGGCAAAGGATTCTCAATCCTAGAAAATATGGGATATGACGGACAAGGACCTATTGGAAAAAGGAAAGAAGGTATCATAGAAACTATCCAACCTGTCATAACTAATCCAAAGGATAAAACAGGGTTAGGGTATAAAGAACATCAAAAAGATGAAGAACCAAAGCAGAAATTTGTTGAACGAATCCTACAGTTGCAAGCCAGTGATCATTATGAAACTGATTCAAAAGAATATGAGTGGGATTCACTATGAGAAGAGACTTTCCATGATAAGGACATTGATGTGATACACAAGTACACTCCCACACTCGAGGAGCGACAAAGCTCGGGACTTAGACCACTTGAATTAGGATCACAAAATATCGATGATTCAAGTGAAGACGATCAAACTCTTAACGAGATAGATCACTCAAAAGAGAGAAACATCATAGACCTTGACCTCATCATAGTATTATTTGATGACAACATTTCCATTAGGACCCTTACGGTATCTAATCTGAACCCATCTGATGATCCCCTACCATTACTACATCCTGAACTCATAGATTGGGACCAAACCAAACCTATCAATATCCCCACCTTTTTCAAATGATGAGGCCATCATTAACTTCCTCTGTGTTGTTAATCTTGAGAAAATTTCCACCATTGAACATCATAGTGAAGCTTCACAATAGGGGAGTGCCAAATTTCCCAACTGCAAAATAAATGAAACAAAAGAAAGATCTGATGGTGAAAACCATTCTATGGTTATATTAGATCAAGAGTAAAAATAAAGAGCACATCTAATGGTGAAAACCTCTCTAAGGCACCAAAGGATGGTAAATTTGACACTCTCCCATAGCACTCCTAGGAGAGATCCAAAGTCCTGATTGAGCCAATGCATTCCATCAATGTCGGCAATGCAAAAACAATAAAAACTCTTCACCTGGAAGAATCATTGACAAAATTGGAAAAGCCCAGCTTCATCAAGTTCTTTGAAGAGCGACAAGTCAACTTTCACTAGTCTTATGTAGACATGCCAAGGATAGATCCAAACCTCATCATGCATCATGTATCCCTTCCTTCAACAATCAAACTAGTCAAACAAACGTTGAGAAAAATGCATCCACACATTGCCCTATTGGTGAAGGCTGAACTAAAGAAGTTATTGGATGTCAGATTCATCAGACCCATTGACTATGTAGAGTGGATATCCAACATTGTGCCTGTCTTGAAACCTGATGGAAAAATACAGATTTGCACCGACTTCAGAGACCTCAACAAGGCTTGCAAAAAAGATGATTTCCCCTTGCCAAACATTGACATCATTGTGGATTTGACAACAGGTGATGGCATGTTGTCACTAATGGATGGTTTTTCCAGCTATAACCAAATCAAGATAGCTCTTGAAGACCAAGATAAGACAGCCTTCACTTGCCCATGGGAAACTTTTTGTTGGAACGTCATGCCCTTCGAGTTGAAAAATGCAGGGTCCACATACCAAAGAGCTATGACAACCATCTTCGATGACATGATGCATACTTTCATGGAAGACTATGTGGATGATTTGTTGGAAAAATCCTAAACTAGAGAAGGACATCTAGATATACTACACAAACTATTCACTCACCCAGAAAAGTTTAATGTTCACCTCAATCCAAAGAAATGTGTATTTGGGGTAACATAAGCAAAGCTACTTAGGTATATAGTGTCAGAGAAAGGTATTGAGGTAGACCCTGCAAAGGTGAAAGCTATAATGGAGATGCCTCCCCCAAAAAACATTAGTTAGTTAAGGTCCCTCCAAGGCAGATTCCAATCAATCAAAAGATTCATATCACAACCGGCTGACAAGACCCATCCTTTCACTCATCTATTGCATAAATATATTTCCTTTCAATGGGACGAGAAGTGTGAATCAGCTTTCAACCAACTAAAGAAATACCTAATGAGTCCACCTGTTCTAGCACCTCCAGTAGAAGGATATCCTCTTCTATTGTATATCACCATAACTGATAGATCATTGGGAGCTTTATTGGCACAAGAAGATTCAACAGGGAAGGAGATAAATTTATTACATTAGTATAACTTTAAATGGTTATGAGATCAATTATACATCCATTGAGAAATCTTGTCTAGTTGTAGTTTTTTCTACCCAACAATTGTGACACTATATGCTAACTCATACAGTCAAGCTCATAGACAAGATAGATTCATTGAAGTATCTCCTAAGTAGAGAAAATTTGATAGGAAGACTAGCCAAATGGGTAATGGTACTTAGTGAATTCTACATCCAATATGTTGACAAAAAAAAAATCAAAGGGAAAGTCATTGCCGATCAACTAGCTGAGGCACCAATTCATGATGATGATCCTTTATATGTTGAATTTCTAGATGTAGATGTCCTAACAATAACAAAAAAATAGTGAGTCTTATATTTTGATGGTTCCTATACTCAGCATGGATTAGGAGTAGGAATCCTATTCATCACTCCCATAGGGAACACCATTCCAAAGTCATATCACCTAATGTTTCCTTGCACCAACAACACAACCGAATATGAAGCACTTATCATCAGAATCAGGATAGTTATGGAATGGAAAATTATAGAGGTGCAAGTCTATGGGGATTCTCAACTAGTCATCAATCAGGTCAACGATGATTATCAAACCAAGGATGATAAAATGATGCCCTACAAGAAGATGATTGATGACTTCAAGAAGTATTTTGTTGACATCAAATTTGGTTAAATTCCAAGGAGTGACAACAAAGTTGTCGATGCTATGGCTACCATTTCTTCTCTTCTACAGATTCTAGAACAACATGATCATTATGAGTTCATGGTGGATCAACTGTTTACCCTAGCTTACAATGACTCTAACTCCCAACTCATTTGCCACCTGGATGATGTTGATACCTCCATCTATTGGAAAATATACACTTACCTAAAAGATAATACCCTACCTCCCGATCTTTCCCACAACCAAAAACAAAAATTCATCCACCAAGCTGCCCGTCATACCTTTATAGCTAATCTACTTTACCGTCGAGGTCTTCATGAAACTCTTTTGCGATCTCTAGAAAGTGACAAGTCAAAAATAGGTTAACGAGAAGTCCATGAGGGTATTTGTGGCACTCATTCAAGTGGTCTAGCCCTTGCTAAGAAACTCCACCATTTGGGATATTACTGGTCGACTATGGAGAGAGAAGCCTTCCAATTTGTCAAGACATGTCAGAAATTCTAGATTCATGATAATCTTATTCATGCACCAACACAATAATTGCATCCCTTTGCATCAACATGGCCATTTTGTCAGTGGGAGTTGGATCTTGTGGGTAAAATTCACCCATATTCATCTAATGGACATAAGTTCATTATCACAACCATAGAGTACTTTACAAAGTGGGTTGAAGCCATACCTCTAATCACCATCATAGAGAAGTAGATTTCATCATTCATCTTGAACTACATCATCTGTCAATATGGTATCCCTCAATCCATTGTCACTGAAAATGGAAGACCTTTCAAGAATTAGGAGGTGCAAGAATTCTGTGAAAAGTTTCATATCCAACATCAATTTTCTATGCCCTATTATCCTCAAGGGAATGGCCAAGCTAAGGCCTCAAACAAAACTATCCTAAAAATCTTAAAGAAAACCATCAACGATGTTGGGTGTGATTGGCATATTCAACTGAACCCTGCTTTGTGGGCCTATCTTACAAGCATCCGCACACCCATGAGAGCCACACCATATGCACTTGTCTATGGATCTAAAGGAATATTGCCCATTGAGGTTGAGATACCATCACTCTGGGTGTCCTTGAAAGGTCTCATTTCAGATGAAGATTATCGTGTGGCTAGACTACAGAAGCTAGAGTTATTAGATGAACATCGTCAGCTGGCAGTATATCACCTTAAAGTATATTAGTAGAGAATGTCCCGAAGCTACAATCACAAAGTTAAACCTAGGAAACTTCAAGTAGGTGATCTAGTATTAAAAGAAAATCCCCGTAATCAGCAGGACCAAGAAAGGAAAGAAAAATTTGAGCCCAACTGGCTAGGTCCTTTTATTGTTGTTTTAGTCTTTGGATTAGGTGCATATCAGTTGTCTATGCCAGAAGGGGGCATGTTTGAAGAACCAATGAACAACCTTCATTTGAACAAGTTTTACACATAATGCATTTGGTGCATGTTTAAAAAGTCCTAATTTTTTTTATAAAGAGTCCTGAAAAATCCCAAAAAAGCAGAAAAAAGTCCTTAAAAAATCCTAAAAAGCAGAAAAAGTCTTGAAAAAATCCTAAAAAGTAGAAAAAAGTCCTGAAAATTTCCTAAAAAGAAGAAAAAGTCCTGAAAATATCCTAAAAAGCGGAAAAAGTCTTGAAAAAGTTATAAAAAGCAGAAAAACTCCTGAAAATATCCTAAAAAGCAGAAAAAATCCTAAAAAAATGGTTGCCCTAATGGAAACCTAGCAAACAGGCGTCTTGGTGACAGCATAAAAATTAAAAAAATCAAAAAATACAAAAAAATCAAAAATAGCAAAAATAGCAAAAAAATCATAAAATCTGAAAAGTGCAATAAAAACAAATGGTGAAAACCTGCTAAACAGGTGCTATTTGTGATAAGTCAGCTCCTCCATCGATTCAAGTGTGTTTTGACCATCCGTTGTTGCCATCACTGCACATTCACGCCTATTTTGCAATGAGTTTCATGTCCATATCCGACTTCTGCGGTCATGGCCCACCTTGGCTTGGTCTTCATTGTACATATCCATAATAAATTTGTTCTGTTCTCACTGGGGGAAAAATCCTAATCTCATTGGGGGCAAATCACCATTGATTGTAAAAATCAACAGGCAAGCAAAACAACAACGTAACCTTGGCAAAAACAACAATCGCGATAACCATCAAAAAGTTGAACATCAAACATCAACCAATCACTCATCCAAATCAAACCAAACATCAAGTCAAATCAAATCTAATCTCATTGAAGAATCATCTTCTGAATCATGGTTGGATTACTTTAAAACAAATGTTCAATTGATGTATCTTGATTGTTGTTACCATTTCTTGGGAGTACCTCGATGATGTCACAAACTAGAGAGGCTATGATCAAGAATGATATTTTTCTCTGTTTGTTGTTTGTGATTCAATCATTACTACTATGAAAATTGTCGCGGGACATGCTCTACAAAGTATCATTGATGACATTCTGAATTTGTATAGGAACATGATTAACTCTTGCTTGTTTATACAAGTGATACTCAAGTCATCTTGGTCTAACTATACCTAGATGCTTGTGTTATCTTGCATTATCAAATCTCAACGAAATTTGTATGGAAGTTGTACTCAATTCATCATGGTCTAATCATACCATCGATGTTTGTACTAACTTTCAACATAATAAAATGCTCAATGATGAAAATAAGCACAATGAATTAAATGGAAACTTTGCATAGATAGGCTTGCATTCATTTTAGTTATGCATTTGCATTATAGATTTTCCAAGTCGGTAACTCTCAACATGATGGTATCTCTCATAACAAGATGGAGTATACTTGACATAACAAAAAAATCATTCATTTTCATTTTCATTCCATAGCATTAGAAAACATTATCATACATCCATACATTTATGCATCATTCATTCATGCATTCACTCATCATAATATTTGCATCATGAAAAATTCCAAAAATAAAGCATTTGCAAAATACCATCATCATTCATAATCCATATCATACATCAAGGTCATAATAAATGCATTCTTTCATTCATCCATAATCCAGCCATATATACATTCATCATTCATAAGTCCATTCATAATCCATTTGCATTCAGGCATTTAGGTCTCATATTTGCATGGAAAATACCAAAAATACATAAAAGTGCATTACATCATAACATTCATTACACATAGGAACATGATCAACATCACATAGGGGCATAACATATAATCATACATTTATTTGCATTCATCATCCATCCATACATAAGCATCATTCATGATCATAATTCATTTGCATAATTATCCATACATTTAGGCCATTTATTCGCCTCATGAAAAATCCAAAATGAGAGCAATATCATGAAATCCATACATCTACATATATCATGTTCAAAAGCTATTCATCCATAAACCATACATCCATACATTGAATCAATCATGTCCATACATAAAATCATACATTTTCATCATAATAAAACCATTTATGCATCCATTCATCCATACACTGATATATACATGTGAAAATTATAAAAATACAAATGCATCTCATATCATTTGCATAACATCATTCATCTCATAAATGCATCATTCATAAGCATAGCATCAACATCTCATTAAGGCATCCATATATGCATCCATACATATCATAATCACATAGAACATAAATTAAATGCACCCATCCATAGTAAAAACATCAACACATAGATCATCAAATGTCGTTGCATATCATATAAACTCAAAATAACATGTCCAGTATACAATGATATATATAAACTGAGAAATGATAAATCAAAAAGGTGGCAAAAGCCAAGTTTCTGAATCAAAGTACAACAAATCAGATATGACTGTGTGATCCTATAGTGTTGTCATCTAAGGTCACAGGCCTCTGCCCAACATTGCCTGCCCCTGACGGCCCTGGCCCTAGTGGAGGTCTGCCTGGTGGTCCCCCTAGAAATGGTTGTGTAACCCCTCTGCTAGTGGTATGAGACTGGGAGCAACCGGATCTCGATCAAACATAATTGACCCTCTATGCGGGTGGAACTACCTCATGGTACCTACCTCTATAATACTCTTCTTCCTTGGTGGACTCTTTGAGCTCTCGAACGAGGTCACTTGTACTAGTACCCTAAGCCACAGTCTGTATCCTATCAGCCACTTCCATAGCCTGCTCCTCCTATCTCCTGGCGACATCTCTCTCCATAGTAAGAGTGGCTACCTAGGTCTACAACTGCACTACCTGCCTTTGAACCTATAAGTGTGTCAGAGCTTGAGCCTGTATCTATGCCTATGTCTGGGAAAGTTGTGCATGTAGTGTCTATATCTGGCCTTGGAGTGTCTGCACTTGAACTTGTAACCCAACTATCTAAGTCTGCTACCTCTGGGAGGGCATCCTGAGAATCACTGGTCTCTTTCAACCTGGTGTTGATCTCCTCCTCTTGGGGATGACCCCAAAGTTTGAAGCATCTCTCTGTCTACCACCACCATCTTCACCCCCACCCCCCCTCCATCTCCTCCATCATCGCCCTCATCATCCCCCACCTCCTCCTCTGCCTCCTCCTTTGCCTCCTCCTCACCTCCATCTCCACCCCTCAACTACATTATTGGCCCTACTCTCCTCCCGACCTCCAAAATGGGTGCAGGCTCATCCTGAGTCGAAATCCATGGAAATGGGTGCGTGTGAAAATAATCAACATAATCTTCTGTCATCTTCCCATCCACTATCTCCATGTGGTACTACCACAAAATCGACTATAAGTCATAGTACTCTGTGCATGTTGCATCATAGTCAAGGGTTGGCCCCCACTCTGGAATGTCTTGTCTGTGCCTAGCATAATGTGCCACTCCCTGCGGCATACCCTGAATACGACCATACTATCTATACACTCTACCAAAAAGAAACCGCTCAAGAATGTATGGCATCCTTCCAATCAAATACCGATTGCAAAACACGTACGACATCTTTGCATCATCTTCCACCCGAGCCTCACAATCTAGATATGGCCACCATATCACAGTGTCCAGATCATCTAGGACTCGCCTCCAATACTCCAACTTGCCCATCTTTTGTTGGACAAGTGGCCCTGTGTATCCAAAAACATATGACCATCCTACTGGCCGAGCCCTGCCTCCCACTGGTCATGTAATGGCTATGTGCTCCCAGGCCCAGAGCTGCAATAAGGTACAACCTACTGTGAGATTGCTCACCCAAAGATAAACCACTTAGTTCTAATCATGATACAAGTATGCTAACATGCACGATCCCCAAGCATACCTCGTACCATGAGCAATCATGTTGTCTAGAATCTGACCCCAGCCCACTAAAAAGCCCTTCAACCTACAGTCGGGGTAGAGAAATCCTCCAATAAATCCTACAAGCATGCATGGCAAGGCCCCCCAAATGCAGTCAACTTCCACCATGAAATCTCATACCTGATGCATAGATCATCATGGAAAAGCTGGCAAATGGAATTTGTCCCCCCTTGTTCCTCATGATCATAAACCACTAACTCCCCCACGACCGGTATCCTCAAAATGTGATAAACATCCGTAGGGGTCACTATCATCTCTCCGGTCAGTAGATGGAAGGTGTTGTGGTCACTGTGCCATCACTCTACAAGTGTTGTCAGTAGCCCTGGTTAATCTGTTACTGGGGCATATCTATCAGGGAAGTCAAACCACACTGGTTAATGATGGCAAGATCTGTTGGAGTCAACTATGGGATCATGTCCCATGTCCTCAGAATGCGCTCTCAAACCTATAGGTTCCCTAAGCCACCCTCCTAAAATAAAATTAAAATATCAAGTCAACAAATCAATCAAATTAGCCTATCAATCAGCATATCATTTAACCAAATCAGCTCATGTGAGATTTTGATCAAATCTCATGGAGCGCCTATCCTATCACTCGACTCTCATTTTTCATGAGATCAATCAACATCAATCAACTTGTCATTGTTCCTCACCTATCATGAGGACGATCATCAATCAATCAATCTATCTATCTATCTATCCTATCATCGTTCCTCACCTATCATGAGGATGATCATCAATTTATCAATCAACATCATCCTATCAATGGCTGACGTGACCATCAATCATCAAAATCTAGGAGGAATTTATCAAAATCATCAATTTTGGTTGAATGTGCTAAAACAAACTTTCTATGCGCTGATCTACCAAATGTGCTAGAAAATCTACCAGATGCAGCGGAATAGAGTCCTGATGTGCCATTTCATGGATGCACTAGAAAACTGATCGCATGCACCGAAACAGGGTCTTGATGCACTACTAGACCTACTCTATGCTTGACTTTATCCTATCGATGCGTTGAAAACTCTATGTGCTAATCTAGCAACCTAATGCGATGAAGCGGGTTCCAGATGCGCTAACCTTATTTTTGATTCTAACCTAACCAGATGCGCTAGTACAAGGTTTCTATGCACTGAAGCGGGTTTTGTATGTGCTAAAATTCTATCCTAAGGCACTAAAGCATGTGAAATTTTGAATTTTTAAATGAAATTTAAACGAGAAAATTTTAAATTCGAAATTGAAAAAAGAGGTTTTCGCGGTACGTACCAGAGGTCCATACACAGTTGTACGCTGGTGGAGGTGAACTAGCTTGAATCTATGTGTGTGGCACAGAATCCTATCCATCTTTTCTCTTCAGGCTCTCAGTTTTCAAAATGCACAAATTACAAATGAACTATCTTTTACCCTTTTTGACCTTTTAAAGGTTAATTAAGGGGTAATTATTGTGGCATTTATTTAATTTTTCAAATGGGCCTTTTTAATCAACTAATCAACAATGTGGCGAAAATCTTATCATTTTTGGGAGATAAATCAGGTCATCCTCATCAAATTTGGCGATCATCAGTATATCATTGAAATCATCAAAAAAATTTAAAACTCATCAAAATTTCAAAAATACTTGATTTATCTCCTGAGGGGGAATCCTTTCATCATCACTACAAAATTAGAGTCTGGGTCATGTCAAATTTTTTATCGTAGCGATTAAAAAAATTATTCTTTGAAGCAATGCGTCTACGCACATCACTTCAAAGAGGGGCAAAATGTATGCACTTAAAAATGGTATGAACACAAATTAATTAAATATTTGTTATTTAATTAATGAAAATCTTAAATCCTCTACTTATAAATATATTGCAAAATTTATTTATATAGTTCATTTCTAAATACTCTTCTTATCTAAAATCACTTCCTCTCAAATTAATTAAATGCACAAATAAACAAATTTTTCATTTAGTTATTTTTCCCTTTTTCACTTAAATTTGAATTTTTAATTCAATTTAGCACATTTTCTACATATTTTTCTAACTACCTTCCACCTCACCTATCACCTCACCCTGTGTCACATGAAATTGAATTTTTCTAAATTGAAAAATGTGGAGTTTCCATCAACAAACCTATTAAAACTTTGAAACCTCCTGGACACATGACTTCTTCGTTCCTTTAATTCCCTTCAACACTTGGAATTTTTTTTCTTGAAGGGAACCACCTTCATGATTCTCTCTAACCTCTTCGTTCTCAACCATTGATGTCGTAGGATCACAATCTCAACTATTCATTGTTGCCACATCATTCGCATCTTGGAAAATTCTATAAATAGAACAAATTTCTATAGCTTTTGAACAAGTAGAACTTGACAATATATGTTGTAGAAATCTCATTATAGTTTGAAAGAACTTGAAGAGCATTGTAGTTGCATTTTAATGTTTTTAGTATGTTTTAATCATGGCATTTCAATTTTAGCATTTAGTTTCTTGTCTCTTTCATGTAAAACATTATATTTATATTTGCATCATTAGTTTAGCATCATTTCAACAACAATATCTCATCATAGATCATTCAACAATTTACTTTCAAAAACACAAAAAAATATAAGCATGTAGGCATTGTAGTTTGCATCACATTATAGCTGCTCATTTCTTAGGTTTCCATTCCATACATTCATGTACAACAAAGTATTCTAAGAGCATGAGTTGAGGAATCACCGAGAATAGAGGATGATGAGATGAGTTCAAATGCAGGATTGTAATAGTTAGTTTTATTACTTTTCCTTCATTAGATGTAATACATTTCATTTCTTGTGTGTTGTTTGGTTATGATTATTACTACTCACTGATGCATTTAAACAACCACACATATATATACATACACATATGCATATGTTTATACATATATAGATATATATATACATATGTATATATGTGTTTGTATACATACATATATATGTGTCTATACATACATATATAATTAAATTACATGTTTAAGTATACAATTTTATAACATGAAATTCATGCTTGGTTTATTTTAATTAACCAATATATATATAAAAAGGAGGCTTCTATCAATTAACCAAGAAATATCTAAAAGTACAATGAAAATGAGACTTGTTAAGTAAAGAATATAGGATACAAATTTCAAACAATACAATGAAAATGTAAGCTTATATATGTATGGTGCTCAATTGTATGTATACAAATACAAAACAACCATGAAACCCTTTAGGGGTCCCAAAAATGCTGAATAATAAGATTTAGGAGTACCATTATTTGCATTTTGAAAGGAGAATGATTTTTTGTGTTACCTCAAACCATGGAGAGAAGGCAACAACAAACTATTGAGGGTTTACATAAATATGTATATATGTGTGTGTGTGTGTGTATTTGTGTAATTATATGTATACTTATATATATATAGATAAATACACACACACACACACACATATATATAAATAGACATAAAAATACATACATATATATATATATATATATATATATATATATATATATATATATATATATATATATATATATATATATATATGTATATATATATATATTTAAATGTACACATGTATAAATCCATAGATGTATATATTTGTGTGAATATATTAGAGTACAATGAAAAATTAAGCTATTAGCTAAAGAGTATATGATACAAAGTATTGAGATTTCAACACAAGTAAAACATTTAAAATAATTACTAACACATTTTACTATAAATGAATGTTATTGTGTTGTATTGGACATCCAAAGGATACACACACATGTATATATATATAATGAAAATTCAAGTTGATGTGTACACTTATTTTGAGTATAAAGGATGATTCATCATGCTTATATCATTTTTCTAAATGATTAAGGGAAATAAAATATAAAGGAGCCTTTAATGAAATAAATGGCCAATAGAAATGTTGAGAACTAATCAAAAGTATTAAATGAACATAGTTTAATATTGAATTTGTAAATGGGGTTTGTAAAGAATATCCTGTTACCAAAAAGACCCTCATTTACCTAAAACATATAAAAAGGCACTACATAAATATAATTTTTAAATGAACAGCTCATGAAAATAACTATAAGTAGAATGTAGAATACACAAATCATGAAAATGTAACTTATGAAGTAAGCGACGGTTTAATGATAATAATTAATTAGTCACATGAATAGAAAAATGGGTTTTTAGATATATGTTGAAAAACTAAGCAAGGGTTTCATGAGATTAATTCCATAATCACACATTCTAAAAAATTCAAGCAAGGGTTTTCAAATATATGGAAAAATACACATGGGTTTGCATACATATGCTGAAATACACATGGGTTTGTAGATTTATGCCCAAATACACATGGGTTATTAAGAAAAAGGTGGTAGTAGACAAATACATTATTTTATGCAGACATGTGGTCAAACCCGCAAGATGCCTCATAATTTTATCAAATAAAATCAATAAACCATGGAGGGTTTACCAAACTGTGAGCATGCGATAAAATGGAGAGTAGGAAATTGAAACCTAGAAAAATTCATCACTTTATGTTTGGGGAGATAGAACCACCAAATTCCTACAAGTTTCATTCAAAGAAACCTTAGAGATATCAGTCAAGGGATGAAATAAGGGAAAGAGATCTGCAATAAGGAATCCTAGGGTGTGATTAAAGACTAAAATTGGTTTCACCACCAAGTAAAGGCTTGGAAAGAGAAATGAATGCAATGTGAAAACCTAACTATATGACATAGACTATACAACCAAAATATAGAATAACAAAATGAGAATGAGTAGAGGGGTACCTAGAAGAAAGATGTGATCAAAATAATCTTTGAAACCCTAAAATCATGAATTTTTATGATCATTGAGACTCATACACCAGTTTGGGTGATTTAGTCCTAGACTAGGGTTTTTGTGCAAAAATTGGAATCTCTTAGTGACTGATCTGAATCTCCTAAAATATGGAAAAATGTAGTACTAAGATTCATACACCTAAGGTGGTGATTTAATCCTATTATTATGGTTTGGCTAAAAATTTGATATTCTCTTGTGATCTCCTGTAGCTTCCTTCTTGTCAAATCTCTAAGTCTGAAACCTTGATTTGCAACTTGTAGGTGACTTTCTATGATATTGCAATTAAGGAGACAACTTCAAAAACTTTCTTCAATATTGCAACTTAGTCTTTAAAGATCCTTCAAGCTCCAAAACATCTAGATCTACAATCACACATGTAGAGAGAGAGAGAGAGAAAAACTTGTTGATTGTTATGAAATAGGGGTTTTCCTTGTTCAAACCATGTTTAGGTAATTAAAACTTTTGATGAAATAATGAAACATGAAACATGAACAATGATACCCTGAATGATGTCTTGAAATGTAAATCAGAAATCTAACATGAAGTGCCCATGTAAAATGTAGATCTTCATCTTGGATTGGATATGATACAATGCTTAACTTGGATCTTGGATGCTACATCACAACACTATCTCAACAACATGCTTGATGCACTATGTCTTTGACATGATGATGGATCTTGAATTGTTGCAACAAATGATGAAGAAATCCACCCTTGAATGCCTTATAAATTCTCTTGACTACTCTTTGATTCTCTTGTGAAGTCTTAGGATTCTTGAATCTTGATTTCTTAGTTGATATTATAATTTATTAGGTGAAATGAGTATTTGAAACCTTGTTTATATAGGCATTCCATCCAATTTACGATTTATTATATCCCAAATATCTACATGCATGAAATTTGAACCCAAAACCCCGATTTCTCACTCAAAACCCTAAAAAGGGGCTAAATGGGTCTCATATGCCCAAGGTGGCATATAGGTTCCATTTGGAAGGGACTCATACATCCAAGGTGATGTATGGGCCCCACCAGTGCTTTTTAGGCTGAGGAAATATCAGAAAGTTAAGATATTAATTGTGTACTTATTGATTATGTTAGGATCTCAATTGAAATAAGCCTCAAGATTCATAATAAAGGGTCTTAGGGGTATATTAATGATGATATGAAGGTCATAAATTCAATAGACCTCAAAAAATAATGTGAAGGTGTAAATAAATACACTTTACAACATTAAATTAAGGAAAAATTAGGTCTATTTAGCTTAAAAGGGCCCTAAACCTAATGTGAATGTGTAAAAAACATTACACAACTAGATCAAGGCAACATTAGGTCCATTTTAATGTTAATCATTCCCAAATAAATTGTGAAAATTTAAATGGATACATTTTTGTACACTATAGGAATAATCATTTTACCCCAAAAAAGACCTTGGGAAATAATCCACCAATAGACCCGACAATGTGAAACAACACATGGAAAAAAGGGAATGAAAAGGAACGATGAATCCAATAAAAAAAATTAGTATTAATTATTCAATCAGTGAAGAAACCCTTCAAGGTCCAAAAAAATGTCGCATAAAAAGATTCACGAGTATCATTGTTTGCATTTTGAAAGGAGAATGATGTTTTTCATTACCTCAAACCATGGAGTGGACACCATCAATATCTAGAAGCTTCCAACCCATGAGCGCATAGTGAAATGATGAAAATTTCATTTTACCCCAAAAACCATGGGAAATAATCCACCACAAGACTCGACAATGTGAAACAACACATGTCGAAATGGGCATGAAAAGGAATAATGAATTCGATAAAAACAACTATTAATTATTACAATTCAATCAACAAAGAAAACCTTCATGAGTCCAAAAAAATATTGAATAAAAAAACTCATGAGTATTATTTTTTCATTTTGAAAGGAGAATGATGTTCATCATTACCTCAAAACCATACAGAGCAAACACCATCGATATCCAAAAGCTTCCGGCCTATGAGTGCACAGTGAAATGATGAAAATGAAAATTGACCCCCAAAAACTATTGGAAATAATCCTTCATCAGACTCGATGTGTGTATCAAATGGAGTGAATGTGTGTATCAAATGGAGTTAATATGTAGTGGCATCTGGTGTTAAGGTTTGGTGATTAGTGTGTAGGTGTGGACTATTATGGTCACTAACCTAAACCTCCAATTTTAACCCAATAATTTTACACATTCACTTTTGACTGTATATGAATGATAATTTTTTTACAATTGCACCCTAATAGTGACACAATTAGGACTTTTTAAAAATTTTATTGGGTGGTTATAGCGAGTGGTAATCAAGACGTTTGATGGCAACGAGTGGGCAATACCTCTAAATGGAGATTTTTTGACCCTTGTGCACATATCAAAAACTCCTGCATTCATTTGAATTGTCCACATGGAAAACAATAGCTATATGATATTAACTCATATGCAAATAAAACCTATAAAAAAAAAACTTAATCTAAAATATGGTTTAGGAACTAAGGTTGCAGGAACATAGCTATGGAGACTAGGACATCTCCCTTATCTATTTGGTAAAAAAAATTAGGTAAAAATAAAATTGTTTTCTATTTTTTTATTGACATCAAATAAATGTCACTTTTTCCTAAAATTTTTAGCAATTCAAAATCTTCTCTTAGATTTATATAAAAAATATTAAAAAAATTTCTTAAAAACTTGAAAAATTATGGGAATAAACTTCATAAATATTTATAAATTTCATTAGCTTACATAATTTTTAAATTCAATATTTAAAGACCACTCTTATGTAGTCAAGGTTGAGAATTTTTGTATGTGTTGACTAGTTCCTTTATAAAGTGTGACAAAGGTTTCCATAATTAGTATCATTTTTAACCAATCAAGGATTGGTACTTATATTGGATTTATTACATTTAGTATCAAATATAGTTTTATCTTGGTTGATTCATGTGTGGAAGGGATTTTTTCCTTGTATTAATACTGGTAATATATTGCAAGTATCTCTTCTAGATTGGCTCCTATTTAGGCATTAAAACTTGGTAAAAAATTCAATATTAGAGAAAAATAGAGATTAGAAAAAGTCCATGTAGTAGCTGGAGATTTTATTTTTGTGACCTACAAGCTCCAAAAATAATCCTTAAATTTTCATGGATTCATAATGTTTTGATTGATTGGTTACAAATTTGTGGCATTTCATCACTGAAAGAGTGAATCGTTTGTCATAGAATTTACGAGTGTTTCAAATGTGTTAGAAATTTTCAATTTGAATGGATTCCTTTAGCATGTATAATTTTGTATGTTTTATAGCCAATCAAAATCCATGAATTTTATATTTTTATAAAATTACTTTTTAGATTGTAATCCCCATGAGATTTTAAGATGAAGATAGTTTTAGATATATTATGGTTTCATTTTGTTCCTAAATGAGTTCAAGTTCTAAGTTATAATTTTTTTGGTATATTAGGTTTGAATATTATTTAACATATTTTCTTATGAGAATACTTTTCATGTTACCTTAATTTTGTCATTATTTATGAATAATTGAGTTTACATGATTGTGGTTGTGGATTGTCGTGGTGGATCTTGTTGGGCCCTTCTAGATATTTGCATCTCCTATTTACAATGTTTATTTGGGTCCTTATTTTGAGCTATCATAAATTATAAATATAAGAACTCATAAATGACCCGTTTTGATCAATTAACATTTAAATTTATTTTTTAAACTCATCCAAGTCCTTATGTTATTCCAATTTAGTGAAAATTATGATTTTGGGGTGTCTTGGTTAAATTTTCATGCTTTGGTAGAGATGCATAATTTTCATTCATACTTGTACTTTGTAAAAAATGTACTTCAAACTCTACTTGTTTGTTTCCTCTTCACTCGTATACTTTTATAATTTCCTCATATGTTTATGGTTCTTGAAAATATGCTTCTTGGATCTAATTCTTTGATCTTATAAATCCCTAATTTTCTACATTTTTATTCATTTATTTTCCATAGATGTTCAACCCTTGTATTCATATTTTTAACTCTTACAAATTGTTTCCTAACCTCATCTTCCATCTCATTATCTTTTTTAGACTTTTATAATTTGCATGCACATTTATAATTATTTTTTTCATGCCTCCATTTTTTAAGATCTCTATAGTAGTCCTACATCTCTATAATTTTTATTTCTTAACTCTTTCTTTACTTGTTAAATTTTAGTATTTGCAAGTGAGTTTTTACCTTTCATCGATACTTGTTAGCTATTATTCTCTGCATATGTACAATTTTACTTCATCCATCTCTCTTCTGGTTGAAATTTAATGGTCTCATGAAAATTTATATTTATTTCACCCTTGCCTTTTAGTCTAATTCCCTAAAACTCCTTTGTTCCACCATTCATTTTACTATCAATTTTTTCTATTCTTCACAAGTTATGAAGTGTGCCCTAAACCCTAGTTATTACTAGTTTTTCTTTTTCATAATTTTAAAATTCATGTGCACGTTTATAAGCCCCACTTGAATTTCCACCTTCTATGAATTTTTCATTTGAATCTTTATTTTTGGTTACCAACTGCATATCTTGGCATGTCATTCATACCATCTACGGATGCTAAAATCTGCAAATGAAATCATCTCAAACAATTTCATGTTGTTAGCACAAAATTTAGTTTAAAAAAGCAAATTTAACATCCCTATGAGATATTCAATCATGTCTAAATATGCAACTAATGAGCATAAAAACAGGGTAAACAGAAGCATATAAAAACATGATTAAACCTTCATCCCATAGTGGATTGGTGCCACCATTGTTGTGTAGAAAGTAGCCCTTTCCCAATCCTTGAATAAGAAAAATGATGGTATGAGTAAGATTAATTCTCAAATGAAGAGAATAACCTTGCATGAAGATGTGGATATTGAACTAAATTTGAGTATAGTAAGTCTACTCAAAATTGTGGATGGATAATGAGGAGAGAAGCCTCCAATTTATAGATTTCTAAACTGGAAAAGAGAGTAAAATAGAGCAATGTGGGATCATTCAACATCCAATGGCCAAGTGCCATTTGTCAAGATGTGAATGGCTGAAGGTTGTGCACATTTTGGCCAAAGTGCCAATAAATGCAATTAGGTGGCATTTCAAATTTGAGAAATGACATGTGAGAGGGAAAAAGGAATGAAATAAATGCCACTTGGTTCAATGCACAAGGACATGTAAGAGGAATGAATGCCTTGTTGGATGTACAAATCCACTTGGCCTTTTTGAATTCAAAAGAGGAATATTCTCTTTTTGATGTTTTGTGAGGGAAAATAGGAGAATTAATAAATCAAAGTAATTGATTTATTGTGCAAGTTGCATTCTCTAGAGGATTTTAGTGAGAGGGATTAAGTTAATCATGGATTTGATTAGCTTAATGAAGAATTAAGTGATGTGACAATTTAGACTTAGATTTATGAATTGATTCAAGTCAGAAATTGAGAGGAAATGATTTATTTAACCAAAGAGAATAATGTTGATTAAATCAAACAAGGTTCAATTTAATGAGAAGACTTAGGGATTAATTAAATAAAATGATTTATTTAATTAAAAGAGGAATTATAGAAATAATTAAATAAAATTGATTTATTTAATTAATAGGAGATGAAGAGTGATGAATTTAATCAAATACAGATTGTTCGATTAAATGACTAGCAAAAGAGATGATTCAAGATGAAATGTTGTTAATAGATCAGGGTTCAATGTGTCAAATTGAATTGTACATTTTCCATGTCTACATTTTGCCCCTCTTTGAAGCAATGTACTTGTTGCATTGATTCAAAGAAATAAACTGCTATGATCAAAAAGTTAAAAATTTCTCGATTTTTCAAATGCCCCGTTGTTGCCCAGTGGAAGGATAATGCTGGATATATTGCCCCCTCAAGAGATCGAGTGGAAATGTTCAATTTTTCGATCGAGATCGCGATAAAATGTGAGAAGAGTGGTTCTCTTGATCAGAGGATGAAATTTCTTTGATGTAGACAAATTTGATGATGTATAGATAGTCATCGGCCATGGGTAGCCTCGTATATATTTTGATACAGTGCACCAATTTTAGATAGAAGAATAAGAAGAATAAGATGATGGAAGGAGGATCCACAGAAGTTCACATTATTACCGATGATGATGATGCATTGCTTACCAGGAGTAGGGATTTTCAAAGGGCCAATTACTTTATGTTTGATAACACACATAGGTACGATGCATCAAGGCATAAAGGACTAGGATGGCGTTGTACCTAGTGTGATGGACTTTGACTCGACAATTAGATAGGAGTACTCTTGTTCACACTTGACAAACATAACCTTATTTAGAATGCAGTTTAGATATTCCAGACATCTCGAGCCAAAACATAAAAAGGTAAGCCTTCTTATGTGGTCAACAAGACACTTAAAACATCTTTCCTACAAACAAAACAAAGTACGCATGACGAAGTTATTTTACAAGAATATCCAACAAGCACAACAGATAAAAAGATAATGATCATTGCCCCATTCCTTTCTCTCTAAACATGTTTTGTTTAGGCATCATGGAGAGGTCCTTGGAATGAGTGCAAAATAAGATAAGTCAAAAAGACCAAAATAAAGTAAACAAACAAGCTAATGTTCTTCGTACCACTAGCCAAGGCTAACTACTGTGAAGGGTACCTAATGCTTCTATCCATTGCAAGAAAGCTTCATCCTAGGACATGTAGTGATCAGGGTTTTGGTGGGACTGATTGGGTGATAAGTTATTGATACTCTGAGTTGACCAACTTTCTTGCTTACTAACATAGGCTTGAGACCCTGATGATTAGGCGTTCACTTTAGAACCTGCTAAACTTGCTTCTGACTGACTCACCAAAGGGTGAAAGCGACGATGATTTATTATGAGTGATGACAATCACAGGTGAAAGCGAGATGATATGGATGCACCATTTTGGTTTTTTCAAATATTTTGAGGCTATTTTTTGGAATTTTCACATTTTTCAATGTTTTTGGTATTTTCAAGATTCTACGATGAATAGACTAACTTAAAGACCTATCCTAGGGGTCTCGGGAGCTGATCCATAGATTATCCTTGCCTACGTTATACACGCAGAGACCACATAGTTCGACTGATGACACATTTGACTTAATGAAGAGATGGATGGGCAAACGGATTGCCCCCCTTTTTATTGCTTAAAAGACTGACTAAGATGTAGACTAAATGGGCAAATGGATTGCCGATGCGATGGACACCTAAGGACTGACTCTAACTATCTCGGGGGATGATCAAAGATCAACCTTGCCTACAATCAAGCTCAAAGACAATGTAGTTCGACAAGGTGAAAGACTAACAAGACTCAATGATGATTTTTCTGAAGATTTTCTGATATTTTGACATGTTTTTTGATTTTTTGATGAAATTTTGAATGTTTTTGGTTTTTTCTGATTTTTGGAATGTTTTTGGCTTTTTCTGATGAAATTTTGAAAAAGATCATGAGAATATACACGAATCCGATCTGATGTTGCGAGAACGTGCCCCCAGTGTGGTGCGATAGACTACTTCGATAAAGGTAGGATAGACTGACCTTCGAAATGCCAAGTAGTTCCAATGGTGGAATATGGTGCAGATACCAACATAGGCTATGGTATGGATGCGAGCGGATGAGTGGAATGCGATGGAATGGATGAGTCGTCCAGATCTTGATAGATGGGGAAGGTGCTTTATTTACACTTGACACTTGTTTGCCAGGTTTTCACCAAGGTACTTGCCCAAAGTGCCACTGAAGTGGTTTTCACTAGAGGACGATTTTTTTCTTTATTGTTTTCAATCCTCTTTCTGATGATTTTTTTTTTTGGATTTTTTGATCTTTCGATTTTTTTGCTGTCACCAAGATGCCTGTTTGTCAGGTTTTCATCAAGGTAACCATTTTTTCAGGACTTTTTCTGATTGTTTTTGTATTTTCTGGCTCTATACCTTGCAAGATTTAGGCATAAAACTTTTTGAGGTGTGAATTGTTCATGGGCTCTTGCAGGGGCTCGCCTTCTGGTGTCGACAACTAATATGCCCCTGATTTGTAACTTGAAATGATGACAAAAGGTCCCAGCTAGTTAGGTTCAAATTTTTCCTTCGTATCTAGATTTGACACGTTCTTTTGGTTTTCTTTCAGCACGAGGTCACCAACTTGGAAAGTGCGTTGTCCGATCTTCTTGTTGTAGCTCCTTTTTAGGCGATTCTGGTACACTTGTAGATGATTAAGGGCATCCATGCGCCTTTCATCTAGTAATTCTAGCTCATTGAGTCTTGTGACCCTATATTCCTCATCTGTGATGAGGTTTTGCAGTGATATCCTTAGTGACGGGAGCTCGATCTCAATGGGGAGGATGGCTTCTGACCCATAGACCAGAGAGAATGGGGTGGCGCCTGTTGGCATGCGGATGCTAGTGCTGTAGGCCCATAAGGTGGGATTTAACTGTAGATGCTAGTCACAACTAGAGTCATTGACTGTTTTCTTGAGGATTTTCAAAATGGTTTTATTTGTAGCTTCTGCCTGGCCATTGCCTTGTGGATAGTATGGAGTGGAAAAATGATTGAATTTTTCACACAAATCACGGACATCCTGATTTTTGAAGGGCGTCCCATTATCAAAGATAATGGATTGGGGAACACCGTACCTACAAATGAGGTATTCAGGATGAACTTGGATATCTACTTTCCAATGATGTGGGTCATGGGAATTGCTTCGACCCACTTTGTGAAATATTCAGTGGCGGTGATGATGAACTTATGTCCATTAGATGAGGTGGGTGATATTTTACCAATGAGATCGAGCCCCCATTGTGAAAAGGGCCAAGGTGTAACAATGGGATGCAGTTCTTGAGCTGGTGCATGAATAAGGTCTCCATGTTGTTGGCATTGCAAGCATTTTCTGATAAAATTGTGCACCTCTTTTTCCATCGTTGGCCAGTAGTACCCTGTTCTCAGCAACTTTTTAGCCAAGGTCATACCACTTGAGTGTGACCTGCACGTGCCATTGTGTACCTCAATTAGAGCAGTCAGGGCTTCCTTGGGTTTTAAACAATGTAGTAGGGTTCTGTCGGTACTCCTACAGAAGAGGGTTTCTCCTAGGATGACGAATCGTGAAGTCCTTTTGATGAAACTGCATTTTAGGTTCGGGGTGATGTCAATGGGGAGGATTCCTAACTTTAGGTAGGTGTATATATCATGATACCAAAGATCATTGGGACCAACGAGTTCACACGTGTATTCTGACTCTGGTACCTCGAATGTGGGTACGAGAAGCTGCTCTACGAGGAATTCATGTTTCAAGATGTTACGAGGGATGTCGAGTAAGGATCCAATTGTTGCCATTGCATCAGCTGCTCTGTTGTTTGTCCTTGGTATCTGCTCAAAGGTAAGGTTAATGAAAGATTCCTTGAGGCTCTCTACCACCTTCTTGTATGGTGCGAGCTTATCATCCTTCATTTGGTATTCACCGTTGACTTGGTTGATGATAAGTTGCGAGTCCCCATAGAATTTTAGTGCCATGATTCACCATTGTGCTGCAATCTTGAGACCTATGGTCAAAGCCTCATATTCTGTTATATTTTTAGTACAAGGGAATGCTAGCTTGTATGATCTAGGTATGTAGTCTCTTTGTGGTGTGATGAAAAACACACCAGCTCCTGATCCATGTTGTGTGTGAGAGCCATCAAAGTATAACTTCTAGTGGTCTGCTACACCAAGGTTAAAAAGGGACTCATCTGGAAATTCTGATATGAGTGAGTTATCTGTGTAGAGGGGAGCTTCTATCAGCTGATCCACAATGACTTGTCCTTTTATGGCTTTTCATTCTACGTACTCAATATCATGTTCAGATAATATCATTACCCACTTAGCCATTCTACCTGTAAGCGCTGCTTTTGACAATAGGTATTTTAGAGGGTCTATTTTGGCAATCAACTTGATTTGGTGTGCTAGCATGTAGTGTCTAAATTTCTGAGCCGCAAATACCAGTGCTAGGCAAGCTTTTTCTATTGACATATAATTGAGCTCATGTCCCACCATTGTTCTACTAATGTAGTAGATACCCCGCTCGATTCCCTTTTCATCATGTTGGGCTAAAAGGGCCCCTAGGGCGGCTGTTGTTGCAGAGATATATAGGATTAATGATTTCCCCACAATTGGTGGCATCAACACAAGTGGTGTAAGTAGATATTCTTTTATTTTGCTGAATGCTTGCTCACATTTGTCTTCCCATCTGAAAACTACTCCCTTGTGAAGTAGGTGTGAATAGGCAAGCTGTTTATCTGCCAATTGTGCTATGAATCTTCGGATGGACTGGAGTCTACCTTGCAATCCTCTTAGTTGTTTCAATGTCCTTGGTGCTTCCATTTCAAGGATTGCTTTTACCTTTGCAAGGTCCACCTCTATTCCTCTCATTGAAACTATGTATCCTAGCAACTTTCCTGATTGTACCCCAAAGACACACTTCTTCGGGTTGAGTCTAACCTTATATTGCTCGAGCCTGTCAAAGATAGCACTTAGAGTTGCTATATGGTCTTGTCTCCTCTTTGATTTAGCCAGTATGTTGTCTACATAATCTTCGACTATTTTATGGATCATGTCGTGGAAGATTAATGTCATGGCTCTTTGGTATGTGGCTCCTGCATTTTTCAACCCAAATGGCATTATGTTCTAGTAGTAGGTGCCCCAAGGACATGTGAATGTTGTCTTGTGTTGGTCTTCTTTTGCGATCATTATCTGATTGTACCCTGAGAAGCCATCCATTAGGGAAAGCATCTCATGTCCGACCGTCATATCCACTATCATGTCAATGTTGGGTAGTGGAAATTCATCCTTGGGACATGCTTTGTTTAGGTCTCTGAAATCAGTGCAGATGCGGATGCCCCCTTTTGGTTTTGAGACTGGTACAAGATTTGATACCCATTCTGGATAGTTGATAGGGCTTATGAAGCCAACATCCAGAAGTTTCTGCAGCTCAATCTTTACAAGTAAGGCTATTTGAGGGTGCATCTTCCTTAGCTTTTGTCTGACTAGTTTTGCTCTGGGGTAAATGGCCAAATGATGTACTACCAAAATTTACCTTTCTCTCCTTTAGGAAAGCTTCCAATAGTTCCACACAAAATTTACCTTTCTCTCCTTTAGGAAAGCTTCCAATAGTTCTTGTTCTTCTTCTAGGAGGGATTCTACATAGAAGGTAATTTGTGGTTCTGATTCTGTTCCTAAGTTGACCGGGTTGCACTGTTCTGCCAATATTGTTGACTTCTCCTGGTGTAGAGCAGTAGGGGGGAGATTGAATCCTTCATCCTCTAGTGCCTCAAAGAGGTTTTGGCCATTGGATGCGTCCTCTATTTTTACTATTTTATGGTTAGAGAGTGCCATAGTGTGGTTTTCACTCAATAACTCTGAGCTTATTCTCGATCTTTTTCTTTTGCGACTAAAGGACTCAATCGTCTCCCCATAGTATGCTTGTGTGTCTAGAGTGATATCAAATCCCATCTTGTGATCTCCACATGGAACAGTATCCCTTAGTCCCATGAATTCTAAGAGAGCCTCATCATTTTCGAATGAGTCTAGAATTGGTGGTCCTCGTTGGTCGTGATCGATGAGTTGGGGGTACACTAAGTGGATTTGGTGGGTTCGTTGGATTGGATCAGTGGGTGAGACACTAATCATCAGTAGGGTGGAGTCTTCAAAGAGCCTAGGTAAGCCACCTATGGTGTCATCGTCGTCACTGCTACTACAAACCTTAGTTATGTCAAATGTGAAGTTATCGAGAGGTAGGCCTGTGGACACGGGTAATCTAAGGTTAGTTGCCGAGATCCAAGGAGAGGACCTGACTACCCTATTAGGAACACTTCTGCCACACACGGTTATACTCGAAGGGGTACAACCAAGACCAAGGTTCTGCATTATTCTTTCTACAATGATGGGCTCCAACCATCCATCACTGTCTCTTCCTAGGCTTTCATTCCTATTATATCCCATGCCGAACATCAGTTGTAACCCTCTATTTGTTTCCTCCATGGGTAGGGTGGAAGTGGGTCTTTCATCTTCGTACAAAGTGTTTGTGATGTCTTCCTTGTCCACATTCTCCCAACTAAGATCCCCCCAACTGTGGAATCCAGCAGGTTCCGTTCTAGTGTGAACAGGTGTTTGAATCAATTGTGGTTGCCCATGTGACCTAGGAGATTGTGGTAACTCTCCTACAACAAAAGCATTTCTCTTCATTCTATAATCACCGCATCCATTGTCCTGTATCATGTTCTTGATCTCAGATATGTTGGGGATGGCGGGTGTCTCTGTCACAGAAGTGGAGGCAAGATTAGCTAGGTCTATGTATGAAGTGGATGGTCCTTCATAATTTTTAGGTACTTGAGGGATCTCGTAAAACTTGGCTTCCAAGTTTTTGCAATAGGTGAAAGGTTCAGGATCCCCATATATGGTAACCTCCTCATTTTGATATGAGAACTTAATGCACTGATGATAGGTTGAGGCCACTGCCTTCATTCCATGTATCCATGGGCATCCTAGGAGGATGTTGTATGGAAAATCAAGGTCAAGAACTTGACAAGTTGTTTCCATGGTTGCTGGCCCCACTTGGATGGGGATCTTGATAGTGCCCTGAGACACTCTTTCCTAGTCATCATATGCTCTTATGGTGATACTTTTGTTCTTATTGATGGAATCCTCAACAAATTCCAATTTCTTTATAAGTTTCAGAGAACAAATATTAAGACCTGCACCACCATCTACCAGGACCTGTTTGACTTTCTTTTTGTGGATTAGGACTTGGAGGTGAAGTGCACGATTATGAGATGGTTGCGGAGGTAAATATTGGTTAGAAAATGTGATGAGGTTTGGGGTAACGATGTTACCCACCATAGCCTGAAATTGCTCTATGTCAAGGGTGGCAGCAACGATCAACGTAGCTAGTGCTTCATACAGGATCTGTCTATGAGCGGCAGAGATTTTTAGTAATTCCATGATGGATATTTGTGTGGGTGTTCTCTTCAGTTGGTCAATTACATTGCAATCATAGGGGATGGCCTTTGTGTTGGTAATGGGGGTCTTAGTAGGTGCCTTGGCAATGGTAACTTTTCCACCTCATGTGGTGACTCCACAGTCATTGTTGGCTCCCTTGATATTTATGATAGTGACCAACTCATCGACACATCCGACTATCTCCTCGTATACTAGATTAGCACTAGCATACTTTTGTTTACCCTTATTATTCCCTTGGTTATTTCCATGATTATGATTCGGCATCAGATTCGTGTAGATACTTAGATCTTGGTTTCCAGCCGGTTGTTCGATGTTGATGACCTTATCATGGATGAGGTCTTGGATGATATTCTTGAGTCTCATGCAGTTGGTGGTGGCGTGTCCTTTGACTTTGTGGAAGTCATGTAGGAGATTCTCATTGTACCATGGTGGTTTGGTCATGGGCTCTATGTAGTGTTCGGAGCTAGAGATCTTGATTAAGTTCTCCTTGACCAGTTTCTTCATGATAGACTCAATTGATTCGCCAAGGGCTGTGAATTTCCTCTTGGGGGGAAACTTGTTGCGGGGAGGTGGTCCTCCTTGATTACCCACATTGTTGAATTGGCCGATGGAAGGTGGTTGTGATTGTACTACTACCACATTGGCCTGCACATTGTTGTGGTTACGAGTTTGCGGTTGATGATTATTTTTGGTATTTTGCTTAGGAGCACTGATGACTACCTTAGCATCGACCACGTTGTCACTCGTGATATTTTTGTTCCTCGACCATGTTCGAGGTTTATCATTGTAGTTGTTGGATGGGTGGTTATCCTGCGGTGGAGTGAATGTAGGTGCGCTTCCTTGCATAGTAAGGGCTCTTTCGATGTTGAGTGCCTTTGGAATTAGTTGATCGTAAGATGTGATGCACTGCATTTTTAGGTAGAACGCCAAGTTTTCATCCAGGTTGGCTATGATGGTGCAAACTTGTTGTTCCTCTGGCATGGTCCACTTGCTCTAATTGGCCTTGGATCGCCATCTTTGCAAGAAGGATGCAAATAACTCTCCTCTTCTTTGTTTGAGTGCAGATAGTTCTTCTAAACTGACATCCGCACCCATATTAATAGCGTAATTTTTAAGGAAAGCCTCCACAATTTCCTTGAATTTTTTAATGCCCATGGGTAGGCGAGAAAACCATTCCATAGCTGGACCAACCAGGCTTCGGGGGAAGAGCCGCATTAGATACGTGTCATAATATGCGACTTCCATGCAGTGCACCTAAAATTCCTTGACATGGTTTTCAGGGTTGCCCATTCCATTGTATTTATCAAATTTGGGGATCTCGAATCCCTTTGGAAATGGTACCATGGTGAGACTTCTATCGAACGGATAAGGGCACAAGTTGCCTGGTGTCCTTGTGGTTTTTCCTGCTTGCAAGTCCAACACTTGCTGCGAGAGCAGTTTGATTTGTGTTATGACGTCTTTGCTTGGATCGGGGGGTGGGATGAATGAGCTATAAGGTGTTTGTGGAGTGAGCGTGGTGGGAGGAGTACTGGTGGGCATTTGCTGCAAGCTTGGCTATGCGTTTAAGGCTTGTTGGTAAGCCTGCATTTGTGCCAACAACGCTTGTTGTTGATCTTGTTGTTGTTGTTCCAATAGTGCTTGCTGTTGGTCCATCTGCAATTGTTCCCATGAAGCCTATTGTTGGTCAATCTGTTGTTGAGCTAGTAACGCTTGTTGTTGTTCTATCTGTTGTTGCACCAACAATGCTTGTTGTTGGTCGAGCTGCTATTGTGCCAATAAAGCTTGTTGTTTAGTTTGATGGTGTGCTTGAAAATCTTGTAGGGCTTGCTGGTAAGCTTGCAGGTGGATTGCTTGCAATTGCGCTTGGTATTGAGCTTGTGCCTGCTATTGGGCTTGAGCTTGGGCTTGCGCTTGTGTGGCTTGTTGTGCATTTTGCAACATGATGGAGAATGAATTTGTCGTGTTGTGCTTTGGCGGTGGGTGGAGGGATTGTGGTTGTGATTGTGATTTGGGTTGTTGGAGGGGTGTTTGAGATGATTGGTCCTTGATGAGGCATGCTTTGGGAGACTTGAGGACCAATAGATGCATTAACCATGGTGACAGGAATAGTTGCGATTTGTTGTGAAGATATGGGCAAAAGAAGCGGGTTCAAATTGGTGGTTGGATTTCCTGGATTAACAAAAAATTTGATGGGCAATGGTGGAAGACCTATTACAAGAGGTGATGCAGATGCGAACAGAAGTGAGGGAAGGGATGATGCACCTATTTGGAAAGAGAAAGGGTTGATAGCTTTCGTTATTCCAAACAAGCCAACTTCCTCATGCGGTGGGGTAGTTGGTATGTTCAATTGATAGGTTGGTGTGGCGTGAAATGAGGATGAACCAGCGGGATTATGAAATGTGAGTGGGACGTATGGGTGAGATGAGTTTTCCCGAATAAATCTAGCTAGTGTGGGGGTGATGATTGCTTCTTTATTAGCCACAAGGCGGTGTTCTTGCAATTCCTGGAACATGGCACTCCCCTTGTTCACAATCGGGGAGGTTGGTGTGATGATTGATGTGGTGCAAGGTACTTCTTGATTGATGTTTGACAATGGGGATGCATTTGCACTAGTGCTTGTGTTAAGGTCGGGAGGGGGCATGACCCCTCCTCTTGCCATTGAATTTATGTATTTGAACATAGCACTAACAATTTTGTGGTTCTCAGGATTTTGAACCATTTCCATGATTTCATTTGGTGTCATCCCCATGTCTTCATTTGTGTCATCCCCTTAATGACTCTCCTCTTGAGGATTTTGTGATGATAAGGGAGAGTTGCTTGGGGGATTGCTTGATCCTGCTAGGTTCACTTTGGTATTTAGATGACTCATGTCCATAGAAGCTGATATTTCTCTGATATTCTCCATGTCCTTCTTGTGTTGAGATCTTGTTTGGACCATAAAAAATAGGGATTTGTTCGATCCTAATCCTTTAGGTCCAAAAGAGAAGAACTAGGGAAGCTAAAAGATCAAAGATGGTGATGATGGCGATGGGTTAAAATGGATGGGATGAGTGAGCAAAACCTTTGGAGAACTTTTTGAATGTATGTGCTAAACTTTGAAAGGGCTTTTGATTTGATTTGATTGTGATGGTTTGACTAGATGCGTTAAGTCAAACAAGATTGTTGTGAAGTTGTTTTCCCTAGGAAGTTGTGTTATCCTAAGGGAACTTGCACAAAGTGGATGAATTGACAAAGTGTGTTATGCCAATGTTTTGGAGAACTAATAGACTTTAAGAATTTGTCTTATCTCAAAGAAAATTTGTTCAATGGTTTGAGACTAAGCTGGCTAAGTGTGTTAAGCCAAGGTATGATGATGTTAATTTAGCCCTCTAATTTTAGCATGATGATTGATTCTAGAGTTCTCAAAAAAGTTTTGATGATGAAATGAGATTTGGTTGATGGGGGAGTGGATGAGAATGACAACTTTGATCTTGAACCTTAACCTAGATGTGACTCTCTCTACAAAACCTCGGTATTGAAGAATATGCTAGACTTCCTATGGGAGAAATGAAAACCTTTGAAAAAGTTTGAGATTTTGTTGACAATAAAATGCATACAATGCAGGGTTGTTCCTTGAAGCTTTTCTGTAAAAATTGTAAACCAATCTTTTCCTGAATTCGAAAAGTCTCTCAAGACGCTCCTCACGAGCTTTTAGGCTAAGCTTCTTGAACTTTGGCTTTGGGATTTTAATCTTGCGGGAAATCATTGGAAACAACACATGTGAAATTCAATTTGTTTCTTTATCTTGGTTAAGTGAGGTTCTTTTTATCCAAGACACTTGCTTGCTTAGGTTTTCAAACTATATGTCTAGTGTCCCATTTTCTTTCTTATCCCACAAGGTCCTTTATGCGGAAATCAAGGAAAATAGGGCAAAAGTTCCTTATGTTTATCCTTATTGGAAACAAATGATGGTAGAATTTTCACACTTAGAAACCTCTAGGAATGCCATTCCTAGGGAAAGCAAGAGTGGGAAATTTCGTCAATAGGTATTTGTTTCCCACAAGGTGTTTGAAATTTCAAGGTTTTTGTGAATGTTCATTTTTCAATGTTTTGAATCCAAGCAAAGTGTTTTTCCAAGTACCTTTACACTCCTAGGTTGATGAGACAATACCTTCTTGGGTTCCCACTTGGATAAATCTAGCTGTGCATATCTTGTGCGAATGGCTAAATGCTTGACCACACTTGCTCCCCTCCACGACACTCACTTATTCGGGTCAGCCAAGCATTAGTACCCATGAATCTCCCATGGCATACTTTCCATTTCCACAACAAGACTGCATGTTACGTGGGGCGGCTTCAAAGGACATAACCTTTTGCACCAATAAGATAGACAAGGTTTTGGCCTTTTTCTAAGCAAGGGGTTCTAATTCGGGCATTCCGTTCATGGGGGATTATCCAACATCGGCGAGAGTCCTTTGCTACCCATCTCGTCAAAATAATCCTTGTGATATTGGCCTTTGTTCCAATATCCACACTTATATCCTGGGTGGAAGTCGCTTGGCTTTAGCGTGTTCCCGATTGGGTCGTTCCCTTGGGTGATTACTTTTTCCCACAAGGCAGGCCTTCTAAGTTAACAAAAGCAAGCTAACATATCCCGTTGTTCACACAACCCTTGTTGAAAAACAAAGGGGAGAACCTCTGCAATATATCATGCTCACACTCGCATGTTTGTTCAGTTTTAAGTGCCCAAATCAAATATGGAGGCAATCTTTTCGACAAGTTAATATCACTAAAATGCTTTTGATTCTCAAGATCGCTATAAAGCGCGAGAGAAGCGCATACGCATTTTAATGATATTAATTTATTAAAAAAATTTCAAAACACAAAAGACACATGTTCAATTTTATCCTTCAAAGCAATGATGAGTTCATTTTAGAAGCACCAAGATTAAATGTGAAGTTTGCCTTGTCCAATTTTAAGTCCAAATTGAAATCTAGTATATTTCTAAGGTTCAATTTTAACCAAAAGATGAAGTCAAAATGGTTAATTTTAAGCCCCAAAAAAAATAGATGTGAGATGTTTTAAAGCTAAAATAAAGATCTAGCTCAACAAGCATTAAAAAATGCTTTTGTGAATTTCTCCAATCTTGTTTTTGCCTTGATTTAATTCCAGTGTTCAACCTGCAAGAGAAAATACAAAGTCACTAAAAATATCTCATGCATTAATGCCCTAATCATTAAAAAAAAAATTGCCATTTAACTTAACCCCCTTAATTTTTTTTTCCTTCCTCACTGTTTATTTCCTGAAATTAAATCCTCTGTCATTTTACCGCAGGCTGCGGTATCATGGTTGGCGGCTTGCATAGACAGTCATGGTAGGCTTTACCACATGACCGCTGATAGCTAGGTGGACAACTGCGGTAACGCAGTGGTGGGTAACAGTTACTGCATGACCACTGGTGGTTAAGTGGTAGACCGAGGGGATGCGGTGATGGTTGAGGATAGATGGCGAGGCGGTTACCGTGCTAACGTGGGTAAGGGAGGGGTAACGAGCGGTGATGAGGTGCGGCCAAATGACAAGTAGAGTCATGGTTAGCGAGTTTACCGCGGTATCGCGGAGGATCGAATGGCGGACCATGGGATGGCGGTGACAGTTAAATAGACTGTCCACGCATGGCTAACCGCACCACAGCGGTCGAGGAAAAACTATCCGGTGGTAACGCAATGAGCACCGCTATACCGCAGATGAAAGGGATGACGTGGTGGTAATGCGATTTACACCGCTCTACCGTGAATGGATACAGATGAGGTGGCGGCAATGCAATTTACACTGCTCTACCGCGGATGGATACAGACAAGGTGGCGACTAACCACAATACCACGAGGCTTAGCTAGTGGACCACGGTAAGGTGGTGAGGACTGTGATAGTTAACACGCTACCACGGGGGGTGAGACTTAGTTGGCGGTGATGCAGTGAAGACTAGGAGGCGGTTACCGCGCTACCATTGTGGTTAGCTCAGTGATTGCAGTGACAGCGGTGGATAACGGAGATGAATAGTGCATAGTTAACTGTGTTACCGTGGATAGGGATAGACTAGGTAGTGGTAATGCAGGGGATAAAGATAGTGACAAAAGAAGTTGATGATCGCATGGTGAAGCAGTAAAGAGATGATGTTAAGGCCCGAGGAACAACCGTCTGACACCGCAGAATCGTCGGTGGACAAGTTGATGGGCACGGTGACGCGGGTGATGATTGGCTTGGCTATATAGCAAAATCATAAGGAAAGCTCAGGAAAAAGCTCGCATCAGGACCTGCTCGAATTAGAATTTGATTTATATATAAAAGAAAACTTTTCAGAATGCATTAAATAGTAAGGAATGTTAAAGAGAAAATCAAAGACACGTATTGTGTGAAAAGATTTCAACCATAAATAACAGTGACACTATTGTTTAAAAGAACAGTTAACACATCCATCTGAAAGAAATTTCTTGCAATAGACACGGTTAGTAAGACTATAAAAAAAAAATGAATTTAGAAGCGAGGCCCTCCTTCTAGCTCCAGAATGCGGATGCTAAAATCTGCAAATGAAATCATCTCAAACAATTTCATGTTGTTAGCACGAAAGTTAGTTTAAAACAACAAATTTAACATCCCTATGAGATATTCAATCATGTCTAAATATGCAACTAATGAGCATAAAAGCAAGTTAAACAGAAGCATATAAAAACACGATTAAACCTTCATCCCATAGTGGATTGGTGCCACCATTGTTGTGTAGCAAGCAGCCCTTTCCCAATCCTTGAACAAGCTAAATGATGGTATGAGTAATATTAATTCTCAAATGAAGAGAATAACCTTGCATGAAGATGTGGATATTGAACTAAATTTGAGTATAGTAAGTCTACTCAAAATTGTGGATAGATAATGAGGAGAGAAGCCTTCAATTTATAGATTTCTAAATTGGAAAAGAGAGTAAAATAGAGCAATGTGGGATCATTCAACATCCAATGGCCAAGTGCCATTTGTCAAGATGTGAATGGCTGAAGGTTGTGCACATTTTGGCCAAAGTGCCAATAAATGCAATTAGGTGGCATTTCAAATTTGAGAAATGACATGTGAGAGGGAAAAAGGAATGAAATAAATGCCACTTGGCTCAATGCACAAGGACATGTAAGAGGAATGAATGCCTTGTTGGATGTACAAATCCACTTGGCCTTTTTGAATTCAAAAGAGGAATATTCTCTTTTTGATGCTTTGTGAGGGAAAATAGGAGAATTAATAAATCAAAGTAATTGATTTATCGTGCAAGTTGCATTCTCTAGAGGATTTTAGTGAGAGGGATTAAGTTAATCATGGATTTGATTAGCTTAATGAAGAATTAAGTGATGTGAAAATTTAGACTTAGATTTATGAATTGATTCAAGTCAGAAATTGAGAGGAAATGATTTATTAAATAAATGATTTGATTTATTTAACCAAAGAGAATAATGTTAGATTAAATTAAACAAGGTTCAATTTAATGAGAAGACTTAGGGATTAATTAAATAAAATGATTTATTTAATTAAAAGAAGAATTATAGAAATAATTAAATAAAATTGATTTATTTAATTAATAGGAGATGAAGAGTGATGAATTTAATCAAATACAGATTGTTCGATTAAATGACTAGCAAAAGAGATGATTCAGGATGAAATGGTGTTAATAGATCAGGGTTCAATGTGTCAAACCGAATTGTACATTTTCCATGTCTACACCATCAATTGAATATAATGGATATCTACACACATCTAGTTATTCCAAAGTATGATTGAATCTCTCAAAAATATTAGATTCACACATAGAGCCATGCGATATTGATGAAAATGGGTATGGATGGATTTAACATGAATAATGCATGCCTTGGTTACATGACTTAAGTATAAAACCCAACTAATTTTTTGGGCATGGAGGTGAATCTCTTGTAAATAACATGATCACTAGGTTTGGAGTGCCATCAAGAATTATTTTTTTATATTACAATGTATTTTGAATCTAAATATTTTATTATCATGTGTTCATATTAATGGATATCTTTAACACTTTCATGTCCTTATCATCCAAAGGGAAACCGAAAAGTTGAATGAAGCAGTTCAAATGAATCATGAGCATCATCATAAAAAATTTAGATGTAAAAAATCAAAGGTGGGATGATAGGTTAAAGTTTTTTGTTAGGTAAGATAGGGTAACCTACAAGAAATTTATTAGGAAGAATCCATTTGAATTAGTATATGGTTTTAAAGCTAAATTTACAATCAAACTTGAATTATTTTTCTATAAGTCATTACATGTGCTTCAAATCCAAATAATTCATTCAAATGTGTTCACAATAAGTGATTTATTTAATATATTCATCACATTATCATCCATAAGGAAATAGAAAGTTTGAATCAAGCAATAAATGCATCATAAAGATCATCAATTTTTTTTGGATGAAAACAAGAAAATGTGGGATGATAAGTTATTTTTTTTGTTTGGGAAGATAGGATAATCTACAAGAAGGATATTGGGAATATTACATTTTAATTAATATATGTTTTTGAAGCCAAATTTCTAATCACCCTTGAATTACTAGTCTATATTTTTTTGTAGTGTATTTAAGGGGAAGAAGAAATTTCCTTCTCCCAAAGAGTACACAAGTTTATTGAATTGGAAGAAAACAGGAAGGATATCCATGGGAGGAATTTGTTGATAGTGTGAAAGGTGAAGTACCTCTTTGATAAGAGGGTTGTCATGAGAAAATTTTAGATTGGAGATCTTGTCATCATGTCAAATTCTAGGTTATAAGACAAGGGAAAACATGAAAAAAAAATTTCCTTATGGGTTGGGCCCTATCAAATTGTGGAAGGATGTTGTCAAGGAACATTCTACCTTAATATCCTTGATGGATATTTTATGGAGGTGCTAGTTCATGGTCAAGATATTTAATTTTCCTAAGGGTGAGGTTCTCAAAACCTTTGTATTAATATATGTTGTTTTTTTTCATGGCTTTTTCTTCCTTGTCTTATACATAATTAGTTTTTTTGCAATCATGATCATTATTTTTTATGATGTGGTGTGTGTTCATCCTAGTCCCTATTGTTCCCTATTTTTTTTATCTCCTTAGAGATTTGTATTCTCACTATGCCTACAAGAAACACATGATCAATCCTTATGAAAAGGAAAAATAAAAACCTAGGTGAGAATACCATTATAAATTATGAAAAGTGTTTTCATCCTATACCATGAGACAAAAAATGCATAATCTAATAATAAAAAAGAACTCCTAAGTTTATCTTAAGTGTAATACAATAAAATGGGAACTAAGAATTAATTAATGATTAGGTGATTACCTATTTACTCCAATACCCAAATTTAAGTATATCTTAGGGAGATTCTAGCAACCTAATAATAAATGCAAGAATAGTTTCATGAATGGATCTTAAATACAAGGTTTTATGAGGTAACCGTGCAAAAATAAAATCTCATAACTGGAGAAAATGAGAAACAAATCATGAGAGAAACTCCTCTACAAAAGAAATAAAACATAAATAAATACATACATGTGAGAAAATAATTTAAAGGACTTAACATGCCCCCCAATTATTTATTTGATCACATAAGTACATAAATATCCCCATAGGACAAAAAAATAAGAGAGAATGAATCCCCCCCTCAAGGAAGTAGCTCCTATTCCAAAATTGAATGCTCAAAGAATAATAATAATGATGATACAAAATTTATAAACAATGTTTTCCCACTTAGGAAGAAAAAAATCTAATAGTAAAAGTAACTCCCTAAAAGGAGATATGAGAAAAAGTCTCATCATTTGTGCCTCAGAAAACTACTCAAGTTTCTACATGTCTAAATCAAAATATCTTATATAAAATGAATCAAATCTAAAAAACTATGAATATCCTTGTAGGACAACCTCCAAAGACAATGATGAAGTGATTACATGTGGGATTTAGCTATCATCAAAAGGAATTTAATATCTTCAATCATGTCCCTAATATCTATAATGTGTGACTTAATAATAACTCTATAATGTTTTGTAAATAATCATCCCACAAAGCTGAAATTGAAAGACAAGTAGCATCCTATGGAATTGAACCAATTTTTGAAGATGGATGAGGTGGAATCTCAACATGATTCTCAAGTGACCAAAATTATCTTCACATATATAATTCACTATAGATACATGAGAGTATAAACTAGTAAATGACACTAATGATCATCAAAATAAAAGTGTGAAAAGGAATACAATCAAGATGCATGATCAATATTCCCAACTATAATATCTATGCTATACACATATTTTACAATCGTTGAATTATGCATGAAATCAACAATCTTATATACTAACTATGTGTAATATGATAGATGGAAATGATATTGGATGATAGTGAAGAAACACAAAGTATATCATGAAGTGTGTCATCATCAATATTAGTAGATTATTTCCTACAAAAACTCATGTAAGTGTTGTTCCCCATTAGAATGTGTGGTGAAGTGTAATGATCATATGCAGAGAACATACTTGAAGATGAATCCATGTTATGTGAGGCTCCTAGATCAAGAATCCATCAATTGACTAAATATTGATGGATGCAAAGAATTGATCAAATTTCATATTATCTACTCTACTTATCATATTAATTGGCCCTAATTATGTAGGTTATAATATGGAATATAAGAGAATGTGCCAAATTAAATAGATGAAGGAAATTGAAAAATTATTCTTCTATAGAAGATATTTCATCTCATCATTCTATTTTACATAACATGAATTCTTGTTATATATATATATATTTTTTAAACAAAAGTGGCTAGCCACTATATATTTATATATTAGAGAATAATAAGATGTACATTTTCTGGCTCAAGGGGCATACTGGGAGGAAAGAGCCAGTGAGAAAACCTTCAGTTGTAGCCCAAAATAGAAAAGAAAAATAACTAATTGATCAAATTACAAAGAGATGACTATTTACAATCATATCAAGAACTATTTATCCAAGACTATAATCTTGTAGATTATACCCGATACACATAACAATTCAAAATCCGATGGCTTACAAGTTATTACAAAATATGCAACACCTGCAAAAATTTATTGCATTTCCATGAAGTCATTCAAGTTATCACCCTATTCTTCATTACCTTCTTCCTTCAGCTGAGAGTTTACAACTATGTTCATGTTTGGAATATGAGCAATAACAAACCTCATATTGTTAGCACCATGTGCCTAATTTTGAACCACAAAATGAGATCCTTCATGGGCTGGAGAATGCACAGACCTCAAATTTATTTGCAATGGAGATGCTGCATGATAAAAATTATGACAAAGAAGAAAAGAAATGTAATGAAATTTATCCCTGAAGCTTTTAGTCATATCCCTCCCCAACTAGTTAGAGTGAATTATTCAACTGACTGGGGTCAGAAAATTCTAAAGATAACTTTAAAGCATCATAAGCATTAATAATTGCTTTGTTATGAGGTAAAAGATAAGGAAAGATACCACCCACATAACCTTCTCCACGTGAGAAAACATATTTTTGAGCACTAGAAAGAATTGCCTCATTTTCCAGAAATATGGAATTTACCATTGTATCAACTATGGCATTAACTGAATCCAAGCATTGTAAAATATCCATAATGTTAAATAAAAAGATGGAAAGAATATTTGATGGAAAGATCAACCTTCTTGATTTAGGATGTAGAACCTCGCTCCCAATTATGCATTTGAAACATTTATAATCACAAGGGCAGCAAAATTTGAAAATAATTTGAAGATGCTACATATCAAGCTTACCAGTAATTGGGCTCTCCTAGCTCTGAACTGGGAGCCACATTCTTAAATTTTGCGAGAGATAATCCATTGATTTACCTGTGACAGACGTTGAGTTGCCAGCTAAACAAAACAATCTTTGATTAGAGCAAAGATAACTAAGCCAACATTACTTGTTTGAATGAGATGAGAAGGCAATTCACTCCATATATATAAGCATACAACTGCCTTGAACCTTGTAATCTTACCATCTTATCATGACAAAGTACCTTGAAAGGCTTAACACAAAGTATTGAATGTGTTAAATAAACTTGTTAGATTTATTTTGATAGCATATGATAGAAATCATACCAAAAATTCCTCTCCACCTGGTACAGGAGAAAACCAAAAAATTTGCCATGTGATTTTAACATGAAACTGCTTGACACACTCATCGTGCCAACCTTAAGAATATGGTTAAGTGCAAGAAGTTGAGTCCACGAAACATGGAATTTTTTGCCTTAGCCAAAAAAATGAAATCGGCATTGCAAAAACGGGATCCCATTTTTTAATAAGCAAGATCCTATTTAGGTTCGGGATCCCGAGCCTAAAATAAAAAAATGTTTTTAAATTTTTTCCATTTTTGGCAATTTTCAAAATGGGATCCCATTTTGTAAAAGCATAAAAAATGATTTTTTAATAAATTTTTCAAATTTCAAATTGGTTTTGCTTTGTGGTCGAGTTTTTGCCTCGGATTTTGGTTCGGGAAAAGCATTGGGAGTCCGAACCTAGGCCTTCAACCTGGTTTGACCAGCAAGTTCAAGGTTCTAACAATGTTAGAGAAAAATATCGAGTTTGGATATATGACTGACAATGTTTTTTGTAGAATTTTTTGATGAAATTAAAACCCATTTTAGATGAGACAATGTAGATTCCAAATATGTAATTTTTTTTACAATTGGATTATTTTTTCAAATTTTCAATTAATTTATGATGAAATTGGTCCATAAACTTTAAATATCAGAGTTTTTTACTATTTTAGTAACTTTTGATCAACATAATATTTTGAAAAATGAATTGCACAAGGGAAAACTTCAGACAATTCTTTTCAATTTAAAAAAAAAAATGAAAAAAATGATAACTTTAGGTCATCTTATGCATGTTGTACATGACAATTTTTCTAAATGACAAATATGCCTAATAAAAAATTAACAAAAAATATATATTCAATAAAAAATTACAAAAAAATATCCAGGACAAGTTTCAATGAGTCAAAAATATTTTTCCAAAAGGATTTAGAAAAATATGACAATTTAAGTCAAAATATGTATGTCGTACACATGCATAGTATGGTAAAAAAAAATGACTTTTAAATAGTGGTTTTTACAAAAGCATATTGAAACTAAATTTGTACAATCTGGGTATGGAAATAAATTACATATTTAGAAACTAGACTCTGAGTACTAAATTTTATGATTAGTGAATTTTTTGAAGATTTCATCTCTAAGTGCTTCAAATTTTAAGGTCAAATGTGTCAAACTCTAAAAATCAGGGAAAACACTTCCACTTTTTGGCCAGAAAGTGGACTCAACTTCTTGCCAGCACCCATATGTTAAAATTATAAATACATGTACCTGATAAAATGATTTGGAGAAACCATGAAATAAAAAACTTTATCAAAGCTTGTCAGCATATATTTAAATTGTGCTCCTTCATAACATATAATCATTCACACAACAACCAAAGCTTGCCTTATGATCTTTGCTTCATACTTTTTGAATCATACTTACTCAATGATAGTGACTTGCAAGAATGGAAGGGGTCAAAATCAATCAACACCATCTGCAAATATTGATTCTTAATTAAAATCCAAAAGACTAGATGAAGATTGATAAAATTTGGATGAAAATATCAACAATAAATGTGATAGTTGAAAGTTGAATAAAGTTGATACTTCCAATTCTTGTTGTATATTAACATTTATTAACATACACATTTTTGTATCTCCATCTTAGAGCGTTCCCCCTTAGAAGAGGATAGGACTCAAATGTATCTTATGAATGTGATTCAATCTATTTTTCATTATTCCTAGAATCCTTTTATTTATATTTCTTGTCTTTTCTATTTGAAGCCTTTTGATCTTTGGTTTGTTGTGTTGCAATATGAGCCTATGGTTTGGAAGACTTCAATGTTACTATCTATACTAAGCTTCCCTATTCCTTGGTGGGTGATGTAATAAAATAATGAAGTGAAGGCATATTAAATATATTAACAACTGCATCTCTTATAGCATAGAAGGTAGAAATAAATATTGATTAATAAAGAAGAATCTTGGAAAGGATGGAAAAATAATTTGGAGTCATATTTCTTATATTTCCCTACCACATAGTAACAAATTAAATCTAAGAGACTTGAGTTTGGTGAATATGTCATGTATGTTATCACAATCTATAAGATTCAGACTAATAAGTTTATTTTAATAAAAACCTCTCAATTATATATCCTTCTTCTCAAATAAGTACTCAAATTGAGTACAAATATGATTGGGTGTGGTGTAAGAATCAACATAAAGTAGTAGATTAGGAGACATGAAAATGCATAATGTCTCAAAAGACTCATCATATTTTTTATACCATTTTATACTCTTAAATGTTTAGCTCCTATTGGATGAAGTTATGTACACATGGTCACCACATATAACCATTTTTTTTTCATATCCATGATTTTATTTGATAATTATATAAATTTAAAGAGAAAACGTAATATAATCCTCACTATGCAACAAAACATACCCCTTGTTCCAATTTTTTTACCTTGTTTGCATGTTTTCCAAGAAAATAACCAAAAAGGACAAATCAAGATCTAATGAGAATAATATATAACTATTAAATATTCTATAAAATAGGTTTGATATATGTGTAGAGGGTTAAACTAGATTTCCAGTGCTACAAGAATTGCAAAAAAAAAAAGCATCAAGTAAAAATTCATGAACCTTTGAGTGAAAATAGGTAGATCTAACTTCAAATAGAAATAATTATCACCAGAAAATATATAGAAAAATTAGAAACATCACTAGAAAGGGAATACAACTAGATTTAACTTGAAATATTTTTTGTATAAAATAGATTTTGTATTCGCAAGTTATAACCACTTTTTAAAATGTTCTCTAATTTATCTTTTAAGATGAACTCAGTGCAACAAATATCATCCCTTGGTCATGTATTGGACCATCACTGGTGATAATGGGTTGAGCATAAATATTAGGAAGCCCCCCATAATTCTAACGATGGAGAGAAATGAAAGGTCCAATGAAACTATGTGTCACAAAGTAGTATGTAAAGGAGAAGAAATAATATTTAAACATGCACAAGATAGCACATGTAGCTAAAAAACCATGTTCAAACCAAGACACATACACATGAAGGTAGACAAGGTTGTGATTATAAATGAGAAGAAACACATAGAAAAACCCCCATGACACTTTATAATGTAGTATGAGTACAAAATATGGCATAACTTGATGTGTGAGATTCCCAAAAGATATACACAATAGTGAAATTTTATCTCAATGTGTTTGCAAATGATAAAGTGTTCTAAAAATATGTCTACAATTCCAAAAAAGAAAAAAATGCTAGATATACACATCAAAAACCTCAAATGAAGTAATCTCATGTAAAAAGAATGTTTCCAAGTATGAACCTGCCTAAGTAATCAACTAGAATGTAAAAATTCAACAAATGAAATAAAATATGTCTAGGGAGAATATAGAAAAAGTGAATGAGTAGCTATAAAGATCTTTAAAGGAACTTTTCAATCCTACAAGAATCACATAAAATAGAGGAACTAGCAAAAAATTATGAGCTTAGGAACAAAAATACACATGTATCTTTGACTACTAATAAAATGCACAAGTACAAAAATATTATAAGAATACACATATCACTAAAAATTATTCAATTTATATTCTTGTTCATATCTTATTTACAAAATCTTAATATTGTATGTCGAAGTTATGTCGAAAAGAAAATATATCTTCTTTAGGGAAAATTAGGGCTTAGAGGGTAGACTATGTGGCTGATAGTACTATTTGCATTAGTGTGATCTCATGTTGATGTCAAAAAAATAGAATATTCTATAGAGTAAACAAAATATTCCTTTCAATTAACAGAAAAAATAAGATCATCAAAAAATGTTGACAATGATAACATGTTCTTGAATTGAACATAATATTCCCTAGCTACCATAAAATTTATTGAAAATTTGACCTTGTTTGCATGTTTTTTAGTAATTGAACAAAAAGGGAAAACATAATTCAATTGAAAATACCAATCAATTTTTAAATATTCTAGAAAAATAGGTTTAATAGGTATGTGGAGGGTTGAACCAACTTTCTAGTGCCACAAGAGTAATGAAAAATAGAGCTTTGACTCAAATTTTTGAGTCTCCAAGTGAAAATAGCTAGATCTAGCTTCAAATAATAATAAAAATTCATGAAAAATACAATATGGAAAGATTGTACCATAACCATTGTATAGAGCTCAAAACTATCTTTTCATCAATATCTAATTTTCCAAAATTGAAGTTCATATGCCTAAGTTTTACTTGATTTGAACAAAGTTACCCAATCTAGCTTGCAAAGAAAATTCACGGGCGAAAAAAAATCCCTCGGTCTTATGTAGGGGTGCATGCTAATTGTAGAGGTTGGGGAAGATCCACTAGCCCCTAGTGAGTGACCTTAGGTAGTATCTTAGGCTAGGATCAACTTTGAGCAAGTATCATAGTGGAAATCAAGTGGGGCATGGGTGACCATTAGGAAAATACTGGTAGCAATCAATTGCCACTGATTACAACAAAATATTGTTTGAAAATATTCTAGCAACTAAAATAATATGTTAGATTCTTCCAAAGTGATGTCACTCAACTGAATTTTTCCATAGGATAATGGAAAACTTAAAGTTCACTAATAGTTTTTTCACTAACCAAAAAATTATGCAATTTCATCAAAATATTACATAGGCACATAGATTTTTGCATAGATAGAGTACGATTCCATATAAATAGTATGCATATGTAACCTGTATATATTTTTCTTTAAAAATAATTTCATCTAAAATAGATCACTCAAAATTTTCCTACTTAGGTTTCAATGAATTGACAATCAATCTTAAGGTTTTTGGGCATTCTAGACACAATGGTAAGTTTCAGTTTTCTTCAATGTGAACCAATTTTTTTCTTAATACTAAATATCTCAAAAAATATTAAGCCATATATTTGTTGCTTTGATATCATGTTAGAGTTAATAGAGAACCCATAGATTCTAGCAATCACCTACAACTAAAACTCCTATAAATAATAGAGAGAAAAGTGATAGATTTTTTTATATAACCTAAAAATTGAATTGATGGAATAATATTCCTAAGTGAATTATTACTATTACAATAATCCTTATGAAAAGGAAAAATAAAACCTTAGATCAAACCTAAGATGTGGATATCATTGGATTATGATATATGTCCTCATCTCAAGCTATGAAGTGAAAAACACATAATGTAATAATAAAAAATATTATTAAATTTAGCTTAAGTGTAATAAAGTAAAAGGTGGCCTAATAATTAATTATTATTTAATTATTAAGTGATTATGTATTTCCTCTAATAATAACTAGGCATGAAAGATTCATAAAACCCATAGGCTATAATTTAAATTTTAAATGCTTGGATCTTGCTAATTTGTAATTATACAAGTGAAGACACCTCAAATTACTTTGAAGAGGATGTGAACATCAAAAATTAGACACTATAATCTATCATTTTTTAAAATGGATAAGGAATAAATTTTTTCCTAATAGGCTATGTGATGAGATCCATTTTGGTAAGATTGCATAGTCTATTGTAGTCCAAGGGAAAATAATATTGATTTTTCTATGAAATTTGTAGGAGAGTTCTAGGTGGAACCTATGAAGGAGTCTTATGGAAGTAATAAAAAGGAAAAAAAATTAAATGAACACAAAAGAAATAAAATTGGGCTTGCAAAATACATATGACAATGGTGGGGTTAGCACTAAATATTTTTTCTCTACAAGATCTCAAATCACAATAGACCATTATTTGAAGGATTATGTGGTTTAGTTGAAAATTGCAGTAATTAAATATTTTAACATCAAAATTCTCCTACAAACACCTCAAAACCTATAAAATTTGTAAGAAAATAATAATCCAGCTTAGTTGTGAGCCATGTTGAACAACAAATAAGACAAGATATAGGAAATTTGTCACATGAAGTGAATAATTCATGATATTTTGAGTTTTAAATATTCATTTAAGAAAGATATAAAGAAATGGTAAGTTTAATAAAGACCAAATGAATTAGAAAAGAGAATCCAGTAATAGTTGAAGGTTGATAGAAATAATTAATAATATGTAATGGCTAGTAAAGTTGAAAAAATAGCTAAATTGATTTAGTTTAAGAAATATTAGGTTTACACATATGTATCATCCAAATGATTATTCATATCATACAAGCTTGAATAGAATTAAGTAGACTTGGAAAATTTTGACTTTTCATATTTATAAAATACATTGTTAAATGTATCTATTTAAAAATATAAATTAATTGATGATATATAAAATTATTAGTAATTACTTCATAAATATTATTAGTCTAAAACTACATATTATTAGTTTAATATAATATATTATAAATTTTGCAATAATATATATTATATGCATTATATCTCAACACATATTCCAATGGTATCTTCCTTAATTAAATATCGTGCATCGATTAATACATATAATGTATAAGAATATATGAAAGAAATTTTGAATAATAGTGATTTAATGTAGTTTGATTTCATATTTCTACAAGAAACATACACCTATACTTATATTTTTACAATACTCTATGATTATTATATTTTGTAATTAATTATAGTATTCACAAAGTCACAAAATGTATTAAGAACTAAATTCAAATTATAGAATCTAATAAATTCTAAACATAAAACATCTAATATTTTTATTGTAAAAAAATATTATCCATTGATTGTAACTCTTAATTATCAACAGATACATTGCACCTTATCTAACATTACACATTTTAATTACTACTCTAGATGATGTAGTACCCAACATAGTTTAGATATTTTGTCAATTACTATAGGTGAATTTAATACTGACCTAAAATAATTAAATAAAAACTGTAAATTACTAGAGAAGTATATGAAAAACCCTAATATATCATTATTAATGCACAATGAAAAGATTATTTCATGACCAACCATTATAATGTTTGGTCAAACAACAATGATTGAAAATTTGAGATATTTTATCTTACCATAGATTGAGTAACCATGGCACATATAATTTTGAAATTCATTTATTTTATGCTAATAAAATCTAGCACAAATCGAAGATAACCAAACTAATTTCCATGTTAAATGGTCTATCCAATATTATATTAGTCATAATTTATTCCAAGTCTTTATAGTTTGAAGAGTTATACTCTACATGCTAACACACATTTCATCTAGATTTCCCCATCACTTATGTCTTGTTATATTATTTTTTTTGAATTTTTTATTACTTGTACCAACTATGAAATGTGGAGTTGAAAAATTAGAAGAAAAAATGACAACAATATGCAAATATCCAATAACAAATGTATTATGTACACAAATTTAAAACATTTGGAATTCAATACTTTCTAGTTGATTAAATGAAGGCATGAAATAATAAATATCCATACTACATGGTAATTTAACTAATAATAGATGAGATACAATTATTACACTTATTACCCCTAGTGAATAGAGTATGCAATCAAATATTTCAGTACCTAAAAACTAGATATGATAAAGGAGGTTGTGACTAAATTCTATTAGTAAATGAGTCAACTATAAAAATCATACCTAGAATATATTCATGATATAATTTTATAACAAGTACAATAATTAGGATCTTTTTGAAATGTATGAAGACATACATAGCTATAATTGTTGCTACTATTATCACAAGTGTAACACTAATTTATAATATTATAAAATTTACAAAACAGATGGTCTAATAGAGTATGACATTGCAATAGTAAAAATTCCCCTCCTAAAAGCTATTTTATTTTCTCACCACCAACTTTGTGAGTTGTTCTTGAAAAAATATTTCTAAATTCTATGTTTTAAAACTGTTGTTGCAACTATATCCTCCATTTTCTTTTCGATTTACTTTAATTCAACAATTTTGAGTTGAAAAAATATTTACTATTGAAAAATATAGAAATAAAAAACCTACACATCTCAACTCTTAGACATAGCTCAATCTACATTCATCATATACCTCAAGAATAAAATAGCATTCAAGAGCTTATAGTCACTAATCGTCTTATTATCTAATGTAGACTCTCTATTTTTTCTAAAATAATAATCTAAAGGGCATAAGATATTATATTTGATACTCACTTAAATACATCAAGGCCAACAAAAATATCCACTACATCTATGGAGGTACATGACAAGATTATAAAATATTTGCTTAAAATGTGGGGATCATCAAATGCTCTAGAAACTCTTATTGTTGTGGTGTTGGAGTGCAAGAACTAGTTACCTAATTGTGATTCACCTCTTCTTTGGTCACCTATCAAAGGATCTTAAAATATCATTAAATCATTATAAAAACTATTTTGATTATGACTCAAGTTTTTGAATACCACCTATGCAAAGTCCTCTTCACACACAACATAGTTAGAGGAATTTTTTTGCATGTCCCATATGTGTGTTTGTCCTTGAATTAGTATGGGGACACCCTTAGTAGTTTGAAATTGAAAACACAAAGCCTTATTCCAAATGTTATTTCCATGTTACAAGAGGATGTGACACACCAAGGAATACCACTTGAAGTATATGACCTTTCCATTAGTTTTTATAATAACTAATTTCCTTGTGAATCCCTTCAACAATGTAGGTGGAAAATTTAAAATATAATTCAAATCCCTATGTTGAATGTCTACAACCATCTATTTTTTGGTTTTTTTAGGGTTTAGGCAGATTGAAGCAATAAACATTAACAATTATATGCAAATTAAATAACCTAGAAATAACAATGAAGAATAACACAAAATAGATCAGCACATAATTTAACACAATTCACCCAATATGGGCTACATCCACAAAACTCAGTCATCCAATGATTTTTGTATCCATTGCGAAAAATATTACAATCTCATGAACAACATACCACAACATATATCCCAACCACTTATAACAAGATTTTTTGGAACCTTCTAGAATTAGGGTTTTACAAGGTCATTTTTCATTTGACGTGTTAACGAGAAAACCTAGACGTGTCAACGAGAAAAAAAAAACCTTGAAAAGTGTACAATATTTGCATGATCAATTGCCACATACCAACAATCTCCCACTTGGAAACTGATAAGGCTCCACACCAAACAGGTTTGAAGTTAATTTACAATGTTTGGAAAAATTCACAACATGTTCTAATGAAGTACTCCTAAAATATGTCTACATTAAAAGGTTCTTGATTATCTTTTGAAAACTAAGTGAGATTGTTCTCTGAGGTCCTCTTACTATGGTGAGGCAACCATATAACTTCGATAAGTGAGAATTATGATAAAACTAGTAGGTTATAATTAGGCATGAAGAAGTAAGGATAGTTAAAAAGAGCATGATTTAATCACAATCAATACATGACCTTAAGGAATATTTGATAAAACTAAGAATATGAATTAAACACATGTGGATTTCTTACCCTTCTTACCCCTAAATGATGTCCTACACCCTTAGGATGGTTTTGACCACTTCAAAAATTTCTTGCAGATGTATAAAGGCTTAAGGAATGGAAGTTGCAATAATTAAGGAGATTTATGAACTTCAAAGACATCATGCAAGAATCTAGGAGGGGATTATGGAGTAGTGAAGGTAAAGAGGGTGACAAGGACAATAGGTGAATTTTATTAAGGGAAGTTTGCAATCATATAGGAGTAGTTCAAACACTTTCCAAGGATCTAGGAGGATCATCAACACTTGAAACATAATTCAAGGAGCTTGAAGAGGTCAACCAACCAAATTTGAAGGGACCAAGTCAAACAAAAAATACTTGGACATGAAAATTAGGTTGTCCTATTTTTGAGCTTTGTAACTTAGTCAAATTTAGTCCCTATATGCTCTCCTATGTTTTGGGATGAGATATAGGACCCTTAAGATATTATTTTTATAGAGTTCTTTTTTTTGAGCTCCAAAAAAAATTGAAACATTGTAATTTTGATTTTTCTTAGTCAAATTTAGTTTGTATATGCTCTCCTATGTTTGGGATGGGATATAGGACCCTTAGGCTAGAATTTTCAATGAGTTCTTTCATGTTTTTGAGCTCTAGAAGAAAAAAAACATAGAAATTGTAAATCATATTTTCCCAGTCATTATAATGGGAAAATGTTTCCATAACATATTTTAAGCAAGAAGATATAGTTTTCAGACTTGGATACAACTGTAAGAACACCTTTTATCAATAAAATTCAATGATTTTTTGTTATCTTGATAGTTGTTTTATTGTTTGTATCTGAATGATTGATACATATTTATGTTGTTTTATGTGTAAATCCTCCAATATGTTATCTTATTATAGCACGCTTAGGTAAAAAATATATCCTATACATGCCATAATTTATGTTACTGAGGTTTACACTCTTTATTTGTGAAAATATA
>CM021101.1:247476878-247496623 GCA_007115665.2 Sequoiadendron giganteum | reverse complement strand
CATGAGCTACAGACTTGACTTACAATGACCTCCAAATTTTGAGAAATTGATTAAAAATGGGATCAAGATTGAGGAGGCTTTGGTCAAATGAGGAATTTTGAAGATCTATAATGAAAACAACTCACCTAATTCCTCCAGCAACGATAAACCAAAGTTTTGGAAAAAGTACCAAAATAATGACAATGATACCTCTACTAAAATGCACAATGCTAAATCGGTCTTCAATTTGTCAAGGATCTCCTCGAATACAAATCAAAAGACCAATCAAAATGCAAACCAAAGAAACAACCAAAATACCAACCAGGGAAATACTCAAACCAATCAAATTAATACATCATCCAAGACCCTACCCTATCAAACATCAAACAACCGTCGAAAGTTTACACCTTTGGGTCAATCATATGAATCTGCATTGAAGGAGCTTATTGCAGAAAATATTATCACTTTACTCAACACCCGAGGGTTTGAACCAAAAGTAAAATCATCCTGGTGGAATTAAGCCCATTTTTGTGAATTTCATCGATGTAAAGGTCACCTAACCAATAGTTACATGCAATTGAAGCATAAGATACAAGATATGATTGAAAATAAAATCATAAGGATAGAAGGGCCTCAAACAAACATTGACCATGGGGTATTCAAAAATCCTTTGCCAAATTATGAAAAAGGAGAATCTTCTAACATTAACGACAAAGGAAAGAATGTAAACTATGTTTAGGATACCATCATCCTTAATAATTCAGTCATTGAAGATAATGCCAATGACATTGAAATCAATAATACACCAGATCTTGTTGCAACCAATCATTCAATCGACAACACCAACATCCTTTCTAATCAAGTCCTCGATATCTATCAAGATATGGTTTTAACGGATAATCAAATTAATGTCATCAAAATCAATGGAAAACAAGACAGTGTGCCCATAAATGTGACCACAAGGGCTCAAACCAAATATGCTTTGAAAGGCAGCTCTTCCAAAACACCTGTTGCTACATCTAATCAATATAACATTATCGATCAGCTCCAAAAAATTCTGGCAAAAATATCAATATTGGAGCTCCTTAAAATCTCTCCCACTCACAAGGAGATCTTAGAAAAAGCCCTAGTCGATACAACAGTGCCAAATAATCTAAAACTATGTTCTTTCCAAGCCATGGTGGGACATCTAGTTGCACCTCATTGCTTATCCTTTTCAAAAAATGATGATGTATCTCTCACCCATCCTCATAATGTGGCCCTTCATATCGAGGTTTTAATCCATAAAAGTCATGTGTTGTGTGTCCTTAAAGACGAAGGAGCTAGTCTTAATATTTGTAATTTAAAGCTTGTTCATGCACTAGGGTTCTTTGAAAATGCAATAGATGCAAGGAAGAATATCACTATCAAAGCATATGATGATGAGGAAAAATATTCAAAAGGATTGATTGTATTACCAATTTAGGTGGGGCCAATTAAAAAAGAGGTGGTTTTTCAAGTCTTGGATAAGGATTTGACATATAATATACTCTTGGGTCATCCTTGGATCCATGAAATGTAGGTTGTACCTTCAACATACCATCAATGTCTAAAATTTCCTTGTAATGGCCAAGAAATCACTATTCCTACTGATTCAAATAGTCGTCAACACTGTAATGCCCATAAGGCCGTCCAAGATGTATTTATTCCTCATAACCATGAAGCTCCCGATTCCACCTCTGATATCCCCAATAATTCAAGTCAATCCAATCCTTTGTCCAAGCTGCTAGCCATATCCTCCAAGGGAGGAAGTCATCCAAGTTCATTATCCCAACAACTCGAGAAAAAGGAAGAACCTATCCCCTCTATATCTACCAATTTTGAAGCCCAGCTTAATACCCTAGCCAAATAGTTTGAAAAGAAATTCCAAGTCAAAGACAAGGGTGTGGGTGAATACTCCATTGAACAATCCCTTTGTCAAGCTTATAGTTAATGTCACCAAAATCCTATGGTCAACCATCAACCTCGTCCCAACCATCCTTACAACCGGTCACACTTTTTGATGCTTGATTCGTAAAACCAGGCACCCAAGCAAAGGAATCTGATGACAAAGATGATTTGAATTGGCTATATAAGGATGCAACTGATTCTCAAGCAATAGTGGCTAATGTCCAAACCACTTAATATGGCAAAGGATTCTCAATCCTAGAAAATATGGGATATGACGGACAAGGACCTATTGGAAAAAGGAAAGAAGGTATCATAGAAACTATCCAACCTGTCATAACTAATCCAAAGGATAAAACAGGGTTAGGGTATAAAGAACATCAAAAAGATGAAGAACCAAAGCAGAAATTTGTTGAACGAATCCTACAGTTGCAAGCCAGTGATCATTATGAAACTGATTCAAAAGAATATGAGTGGGATTCACTATGAGAAGAGACTTTCCATGATAAGGACATTGATGTGATACACAAGTACACTCCCACACTCGAGGAGCGACAAAGCTCGGGACTTAGACCACTTGAATTAGGATCACAAAATATCGATGATTCAAGTGAAGACGATCAAACTCTTAACGAGATAGATCACTCAAAAGAGAGAAACATCATAGACCTTGACCTCATCATAGTATTATTTGATGACAACATTTCCATTAGGACCCTTACGGTATCTAATCTGAACCCATCTGATGATCCCCTACCATTACTACATCCTGAACTCATAGATTGGGACCAAACCAAACCTATCAATATCCCCACCTTTTTCAAATGATGAGGCCATCATTAACTTCCTCTGTGTTGTTAATCTTGAGAAAATTTCCACCATTGAACATCATAGTGAAGCTTCACAATAGGGGAGTGCCAAATTTCCCAACTGCAAAATAAATGAAACAAAAGAAAGATCTGATGGTGAAAACCATTCTATGGTTATATTAGATCAAGAGTAAAAATAAAGAGCACATCTAATGGTGAAAACCTCTCTAAGGCACCAAAGGATGGTAAATTTGACACTCTCCCATAGCACTCCTAGGAGAGATCCAAAGTCCTGATTGAGCCAATGCATTCCATCAATGTCGGCAATGCAAAAACAATAAAAACTCTTCACCTGGAAGAATCATTGACAAAATTGGAAAAGCCCAGCTTCATCAAGTTCTTTGAAGAGCGACAAGTCAACTTTCACTAGTCTTATGTAGACATGCCAAGGATAGATCCAAACCTCATCATGCATCATGTATCCCTTCCTTCAACAATCAAACTAGTCAAACAAACGTTGAGAAAAATGCATCCACACATTGCCCTATTGGTGAAGGCTGAACTAAAGAAGTTATTGGATGTCAGATTCATCAGACCCATTGACTATGTAGAGTGGATATCCAACATTGTGCCTGTCTTGAAACCTGATGGAAAAATACAGATTTGCACCGACTTCAGAGACCTCAACAAGGCTTGCAAAAAAGATGATTTCCCCTTGCCAAACATTGACATCATTGTGGATTTGACAACAGGTGATGGCATGTTGTCACTAATGGATGGTTTTTCCAGCTATAACCAAATCAAGATAGCTCTTGAAGACCAAGATAAGACAGCCTTCACTTGCCCATGGGAAACTTTTTGTTGGAACGTCATGCCCTTCGAGTTGAAAAATGCAGGGTCCACATACCAAAGAGCTATGACAACCATCTTCGATGACATGATGCATACTTTCATGGAAGACTATGTGGATGATTTGTTGGAAAAATCCTAAACTAGAGAAGGACATCTAGATATACTACACAAACTATTCACTCACCCAGAAAAGTTTAATGTTCACCTCAATCCAAAGAAATGTGTATTTGGGGTAACATAAGCAAAGCTACTTAGGTATATAGTGTCAGAGAAAGGTATTGAGGTAGACCCTGCAAAGGTGAAAGCTATAATGGAGATGCCTCCCCCAAAAAACATTAGTTAGTTAAGGTCCCTCCAAGGCAGATTCCAATCAATCAAAAGATTCATATCACAACCGGCTGACAAGACCCATCCTTTCACTCATCTATTGCATAAATATATTTCCTTTCAATGGGACGAGAAGTGTGAATCAGCTTTCAACCAACTAAAGAAATACCTAATGAGTCCACCTGTTCTAGCACCTCCAGTAGAAGGATATCCTCTTCTATTGTATATCACCATAACTGATAGATCATTGGGAGCTTTATTGGCACAAGAAGATTCAACAGGGAAGGAGATAAATTTATTACATTAGTATAACTTTAAATGGTTATGAGATCAATTATACATCCATTGAGAAATCTTGTCTAGTTGTAGTTTTTTCTACCCAACAATTGTGACACTATATGCTAACTCATACAGTCAAGCTCATAGACAAGATAGATTCATTGAAGTATCTCCTAAGTAGAGAAAATTTGATAGGAAGACTAGCCAAATGGGTAATGGTACTTAGTGAATTCTACATCCAATATGTTGACAAAAAAAAAATCAAAGGGAAAGTCATTGCCGATCAACTAGCTGAGGCACCAATTCATGATGATGATCCTTTATATGTTGAATTTCTAGATGTAGATGTCCTAACAATAACAAAAAAATAGTGAGTCTTATATTTTGATGGTTCCTATACTCAGCATGGATTAGGAGTAGGAATCCTATTCATCACTCCCATAGGGAACACCATTCCAAAGTCATATCACCTAATGTTTCCTTGCACCAACAACACAACCGAATATGAAGCACTTATCATCAGAATCAGGATAGTTATGGAATGGAAAATTATAGAGGTGCAAGTCTATGGGGATTCTCAACTAGTCATCAATCAGGTCAACGATGATTATCAAACCAAGGATGATAAAATGATGCCCTACAAGAAGATGATTGATGACTTCAAGAAGTATTTTGTTGACATCAAATTTGGTTAAATTCCAAGGAGTGACAACAAAGTTGTCGATGCTATGGCTACCATTTCTTCTCTTCTACAGATTCTAGAACAACATGATCATTATGAGTTCATGGTGGATCAACTGTTTACCCTAGCTTACAATGACTCTAACTCCCAACTCATTTGCCACCTGGATGATGTTGATACCTCCATCTATTGGAAAATATACACTTACCTAAAAGATAATACCCTACCTCCCGATCTTTCCCACAACCAAAAACAAAAATTCATCCACCAAGCTGCCCGTCATACCTTTATAGCTAATCTACTTTACCGTCGAGGTCTTCATGAAACTCTTTTGCGATCTCTAGAAAGTGACAAGTCAAAAATAGGTTAACGAGAAGTCCATGAGGGTATTTGTGGCACTCATTCAAGTGGTCTAGCCCTTGCTAAGAAACTCCACCATTTGGGATATTACTGGTCGACTATGGAGAGAGAAGCCTTCCAATTTGTCAAGACATGTCAGAAATTCTAGATTCATGATAATCTTATTCATGCACCAACACAATAATTGCATCCCTTTGCATCAACATGGCCATTTTGTCAGTGGGAGTTGGATCTTGTGGGTAAAATTCACCCATATTCATCTAATGGACATAAGTTCATTATCACAACCATAGAGTACTTTACAAAGTGGGTTGAAGCCATACCTCTAATCACCATCATAGAGAAGTAGATTTCATCATTCATCTTGAACTACATCATCTGTCAATATGGTATCCCTCAATCCATTGTCACTGAAAATGGAAGACCTTTCAAGAATTAGGAGGTGCAAGAATTCTGTGAAAAGTTTCATATCCAACATCAATTTTCTATGCCCTATTATCCTCAAGGGAATGGCCAAGCTAAGGCCTCAAACAAAACTATCCTAAAAATCTTAAAGAAAACCATCAACGATGTTGGGTGTGATTGGCATATTCAACTGAACCCTGCTTTGTGGGCCTATCTTACAAGCATCCGCACACCCATGAGAGCCACACCATATGCACTTGTCTATGGATCTAAAGGAATATTGCCCATTGAGGTTGAGATACCATCACTCTGGGTGTCCTTGAAAGGTCTCATTTCAGATGAAGATTATCGTGTGGCTAGACTACAGAAGCTAGAGTTATTAGATGAACATCGTCAGCTGGCAGTATATCACCTTAAAGTATATTAGTAGAGAATGTCCCGAAGCTACAATCACAAAGTTAAACCTAGGAAACTTCAAGTAGGTGATCTAGTATTAAAAGAAAATCCCCGTAATCAGCAGGACCAAGAAAGGAAAGAAAAATTTGAGCCCAACTGGCTAGGTCCTTTTATTGTTGTTTTAGTCTTTGGATTAGGTGCATATCAGTTGTCTATGCCAGAAGGGGGCATGTTTGAAGAACCAATGAACAACCTTCATTTGAACAAGTTTTACACATAATGCATTTGGTGCATGTTTAAAAAGTCCTAATTTTTTTTATAAAGAGTCCTGAAAAATCCCAAAAAAGCAGAAAAAAGTCCTTAAAAAATCCTAAAAAGCAGAAAAAGTCTTGAAAAAATCCTAAAAAGTAGAAAAAAGTCCTGAAAATTTCCTAAAAAGAAGAAAAAGTCCTGAAAATATCCTAAAAAGCGGAAAAAGTCTTGAAAAAGTTATAAAAAGCAGAAAAACTCCTGAAAATATCCTAAAAAGCAGAAAAAATCCTAAAAAAATGGTTGCCCTAATGGAAACCTAGCAAACAGGCGTCTTGGTGACAGCATAAAAATTAAAAAAATCAAAAAATACAAAAAAATCAAAAATAGCAAAAATAGCAAAAAAATCATAAAATCTGAAAAGTGCAATAAAAACAAATGGTGAAAACCTGCTAAACAGGTGCTATTTGTGATAAGTCAGCTCCTCCATCGATTCAAGTGTGTTTTGACCATCCGTTGTTGCCATCACTGCACATTCACGCCTATTTTGCAATGAGTTTCATGTCCATATCCGACTTCTGCGGTCATGGCCCACCTTGGCTTGGTCTTCATTGTACATATCCATAATAAATTTGTTCTGTTCTCACTGGGGGAAAAATCCTAATCTCATTGGGGGCAAATCACCATTGATTGTAAAAATCAACAGGCAAGCAAAACAACAACGTAACCTTGGCAAAAACAACAATCGCGATAACCATCAAAAAGTTGAACATCAAACATCAACCAATCACTCATCCAAATCAAACCAAACATCAAGTCAAATCAAATCTAATCTCATTGAAGAATCATCTTCTGAATCATGGTTGGATTACTTTAAAACAAATGTTCAATTGATGTATCTTGATTGTTGTTACCATTTCTTGGGAGTACCTCGATGATGTCACAAACTAGAGAGGCTATGATCAAGAATGATATTTTTCTCTGTTTGTTGTTTGTGATTCAATCATTACTACTATGAAAATTGTCGCGGGACATGCTCTACAAAGTATCATTGATGACATTCTGAATTTGTATAGGAACATGATTAACTCTTGCTTGTTTATACAAGTGATACTCAAGTCATCTTGGTCTAACTATACCTAGATGCTTGTGTTATCTTGCATTATCAAATCTCAACGAAATTTGTATGGAAGTTGTACTCAATTCATCATGGTCTAATCATACCATCGATGTTTGTACTAACTTTCAACATAATAAAATGCTCAATGATGAAAATAAGCACAATGAATTAAATGGAAACTTTGCATAGATAGGCTTGCATTCATTTTAGTTATGCATTTGCATTATAGATTTTCCAAGTCGGTAACTCTCAACATGATGGTATCTCTCATAACAAGATGGAGTATACTTGACATAACAAAAAAATCATTCATTTTCATTTTCATTCCATAGCATTAGAAAACATTATCATACATCCATACATTTATGCATCATTCATTCATGCATTCACTCATCATAATATTTGCATCATGAAAAATTCCAAAAATAAAGCATTTGCAAAATACCATCATCATTCATAATCCATATCATACATCAAGGTCATAATAAATGCATTCTTTCATTCATCCATAATCCAGCCATATATACATTCATCATTCATAAGTCCATTCATAATCCATTTGCATTCAGGCATTTAGGTCTCATATTTGCATGGAAAATACCAAAAATACATAAAAGTGCATTACATCATAACATTCATTACACATAGGAACATGATCAACATCACATAGGGGCATAACATATAATCATACATTTATTTGCATTCATCATCCATCCATACATAAGCATCATTCATGATCATAATTCATTTGCATAATTATCCATACATTTAGGCCATTTATTCGCCTCATGAAAAATCCAAAATGAGAGCAATATCATGAAATCCATACATCTACATATATCATGTTCAAAAGCTATTCATCCATAAACCATACATCCATACATTGAATCAATCATGTCCATACATAAAATCATACATTTTCATCATAATAAAACCATTTATGCATCCATTCATCCATACACTGATATATACATGTGAAAATTATAAAAATACAAATGCATCTCATATCATTTGCATAACATCATTCATCTCATAAATGCATCATTCATAAGCATAGCATCAACATCTCATTAAGGCATCCATATATGCATCCATACATATCATAATCACATAGAACATAAATTAAATGCACCCATCCATAGTAAAAACATCAACACATAGATCATCAAATGTCGTTGCATATCATATAAACTCAAAATAACATGTCCAGTATACAATGATATATATAAACTGAGAAATGATAAATCAAAAAGGTGGCAAAAGCCAAGTTTCTGAATCAAAGTACAACAAATCAGATATGACTGTGTGATCCTATAGTGTTGTCATCTAAGGTCACAGGCCTCTGCCCAACATTGCCTGCCCCTGACGGCCCTGGCCCTAGTGGAGGTCTGCCTGGTGGTCCCCCTAGAAATGGTTGTGTAACCCCTCTGCTAGTGGTATGAGACTGGGAGCAACCGGATCTCGATCAAACATAATTGACCCTCTATGCGGGTGGAACTACCTCATGGTACCTACCTCTATAATACTCTTCTTCCTTGGTGGACTCTTTGAGCTCTCGAACGAGGTCACTTGTACTAGTACCCTAAGCCACAGTCTGTATCCTATCAGCCACTTCCATAGCCTGCTCCTCCTATCTCCTGGCGACATCTCTCTCCATAGTAAGAGTGGCTACCTAGGTCTACAACTGCACTACCTGCCTTTGAACCTATAAGTGTGTCAGAGCTTGAGCCTGTATCTATGCCTATGTCTGGGAAAGTTGTGCATGTAGTGTCTATATCTGGCCTTGGAGTGTCTGCACTTGAACTTGTAACCCAACTATCTAAGTCTGCTACCTCTGGGAGGGCATCCTGAGAATCACTGGTCTCTTTCAACCTGGTGTTGATCTCCTCCTCTTGGGGATGACCCCAAAGTTTGAAGCATCTCTCTGTCTACCACCACCATCTTCACCCCCACCCCCCCTCCATCTCCTCCATCATCGCCCTCATCATCCCCCACCTCCTCCTCTGCCTCCTCCTTTGCCTCCTCCTCACCTCCATCTCCACCCCTCAACTACATTATTGGCCCTACTCTCCTCCCGACCTCCAAAATGGGTGCAGGCTCATCCTGAGTCGAAATCCATGGAAATGGGTGCGTGTGAAAATAATCAACATAATCTTCTGTCATCTTCCCATCCACTATCTCCATGTGGTACTACCACAAAATCGACTATAAGTCATAGTACTCTGTGCATGTTGCATCATAGTCAAGGGTTGGCCCCCACTCTGGAATGTCTTGTCTGTGCCTAGCATAATGTGCCACTCCCTGCGGCATACCCTGAATACGACCATACTATCTATACACTCTACCAAAAAGAAACCGCTCAAGAATGTATGGCATCCTTCCAATCAAATACCGATTGCAAAACACGTACGACATCTTTGCATCATCTTCCACCCGAGCCTCACAATCTAGATATGGCCACCATATCACAGTGTCCAGATCATCTAGGACTCGCCTCCAATACTCCAACTTGCCCATCTTTTGTTGGACAAGTGGCCCTGTGTATCCAAAAACATATGACCATCCTACTGGCCGAGCCCTGCCTCCCACTGGTCATGTAATGGCTATGTGCTCCCAGGCCCAGAGCTGCAATAAGGTACAACCTACTGTGAGATTGCTCACCCAAAGATAAACCACTTAGTTCTAATCATGATACAAGTATGCTAACATGCACGATCCCCAAGCATACCTCGTACCATGAGCAATCATGTTGTCTAGAATCTGACCCCAGCCCACTAAAAAGCCCTTCAACCTACAGTCGGGGTAGAGAAATCCTCCAATAAATCCTACAAGCATGCATGGCAAGGCCCCCCAAATGCAGTCAACTTCCACCATGAAATCTCATACCTGATGCATAGATCATCATGGAAAAGCTGGCAAATGGAATTTGTCCCCCCTTGTTCCTCATGATCATAAACCACTAACTCCCCCACGACCGGTATCCTCAAAATGTGATAAACATCCGTAGGGGTCACTATCATCTCTCCGGTCAGTAGATGGAAGGTGTTGTGGTCACTGTGCCATCACTCTACAAGTGTTGTCAGTAGCCCTGGTTAATCTGTTACTGGGGCATATCTATCAGGGAAGTCAAACCACACTGGTTAATGATGGCAAGATCTGTTGGAGTCAACTATGGGATCATGTCCCATGTCCTCAGAATGCGCTCTCAAACCTATAGGTTCCCTAAGCCACCCTCCTAAAATAAAATTAAAATATCAAGTCAACAAATCAATCAAATTAGCCTATCAATCAGCATATCATTTAACCAAATCAGCTCATGTGAGATTTTGATCAAATCTCATGGAGCGCCTATCCTATCACTCGACTCTCATTTTTCATGAGATCAATCAACATCAATCAACTTGTCATTGTTCCTCACCTATCATGAGGACGATCATCAATCAATCAATCTATCTATCTATCTATCCTATCATCGTTCCTCACCTATCATGAGGATGATCATCAATTTATCAATCAACATCATCCTATCAATGGCTGACGTGACCATCAATCATCAAAATCTAGGAGGAATTTATCAAAATCATCAATTTTGGTTGAATGTGCTAAAACAAACTTTCTATGCGCTGATCTACCAAATGTGCTAGAAAATCTACCAGATGCAGCGGAATAGAGTCCTGATGTGCCATTTCATGGATGCACTAGAAAACTGATCGCATGCACCGAAACAGGGTCTTGATGCACTACTAGACCTACTCTATGCTTGACTTTATCCTATCGATGCGTTGAAAACTCTATGTGCTAATCTAGCAACCTAATGCGATGAAGCGGGTTCCAGATGCGCTAACCTTATTTTTGATTCTAACCTAACCAGATGCGCTAGTACAAGGTTTCTATGCACTGAAGCGGGTTTTGTATGTGCTAAAATTCTATCCTAAGGCACTAAAGCATGTGAAATTTTGAATTTTTAAATGAAATTTAAACGAGAAAATTTTAAATTCGAAATTGAAAAAAGAGGTTTTCGCGGTACGTACCAGAGGTCCATACACAGTTGTACGCTGGTGGAGGTGAACTAGCTTGAATCTATGTGTGTGGCACAGAATCCTATCCATCTTTTCTCTTCAGGCTCTCAGTTTTCAAAATGCACAAATTACAAATGAACTATCTTTTACCCTTTTTGACCTTTTAAAGGTTAATTAAGGGGTAATTATTGTGGCATTTATTTAATTTTTCAAATGGGCCTTTTTAATCAACTAATCAACAATGTGGTAGAACTCTCATCATTATTGGGAAATAAATCAGGTCATCCTTATCAAATCTGGCGATCATCAACATATCAATAAAAAATCATTTAAATCATCAAAAAAATTCAAAAATTACCAAATTTATCTCCCGAGGGGGCATCCTTTCATCATCACTGAAAATCAGCATCTGGGGCATGTCAAAATTTTATCATTGTGGTTGAAAAAATTATTCTTTGAAGCAATGTGTTTGCGCACATCACTTCAAAGAGGGGTAAAATGTACGCACTTAAAAATGGTTTGAGCATGAATTAATTAAATACTTGTTATTTAATTAATAACAATCTTAATTCCTCTACTTATAAATAAATTACAAAATTTATTTATATAGTTCACTTCTAAATATTCTTCTTATCCAAAATCACTTCCTCTCTAATTAATTAAATGCACAAATAGACAAATTTTTCATTTAATTAGTTTTCCCTCTTTCACTTAAATTTTAATTTTAATTCAAACTGGCCTCTAAATTCATTTTCCTCTTAAATTGGTTAAATTCCCAAAATTAATTACTAATTTTTCATTTTTCTAATTTCCCATCTCCATTTAAATTGAAGTTTTAATTCAATTTAGCACATTTCTACATATTTTTCTAATTACCTTCCACCTCACCTGCCACCTCACCATGTGTCATGTGAAATTGAATTTTCTACATTGTAAAATGTGGATATTCCATCAACAAACTTGTAAGCAATTTGAAACCTCCTAGACACATGGCTTCTTCTTTGCTTTGATTCCCTTCAACACTTGGAAAATTGCTCTCTTGCAAGGAACCACCTCCATGATTCTCTCCAACCTCTTCGTGCTCAACCATTGTTGTTGTGGGATCACAATCTCGACTGTTCATGGCTGCCAAATCATTCCCAGCTTGGAAAATTCTATAAATTGAACTCATTTCTATAGCTTTTCAACAAGTAGAATTTGACAAGTTTATGTTGCAGAAATCTCATTGTAGTTTGAAATCATTTGAAGAGAATTGTAGTTGCACCTTAGTTTTTTTTAGTTTGTTTTAGAATTATCATGGCATTTCAATTCTAGTACAAAGTTTCTTGCATCTTTTATACAACATTATCTTTAGCTTCGCATCATTAGTTTAGCATCATATCAACAACAATCTCTCATCATAGATTCATTTAGCAAATTGCTTTCAAAAACACAAAAATATAAGCATGTATACATTATAGTTTGCATTGTGAAGTAGCTGCTTGTTTCTTAGGTTGCCATTCCATACATTCATGTGCAATGAAATATTCTAAGAGCATGAGTTGAGGAATCACCGAGAATAGAGGATGATGGAATGAGTTCGAATGCAGGACTGTGATAGTTTGTTTTATTACTTTTCCTTCATTAGATGTAATACATTTCATTGCTTGTGTGTTGTTTAATTATGATTATTACTACTCACTAATGACATTAAAATAACACCACACAATATTGTTTAGAAGAAAACAACAAATGACTTCAACATTTATGGACCGAAGAGGAATAGATTCAACCCATTTTGTAAAGTAATATGTAGTGGCGATGATCAAGAAATGTCCTTTAAAGGAAGGAGGTGATATTTTTCCAATGATATCAACCCCCATTTTTCGAATGGCCAAGGAGAGGGATAGTTTTGAAGTTCCTAAGCAGGAGAATGAATAAGACGGCTATGGTGTTGATATTGCAAAAACTTCTTGACAAAGGCAAAGGACTCTTGCTCCATCATTTTCCAAAAGTATCCCATGTGAATCAATTTTTGCACCAACTATTTACCACAAAAATGTCCACCCCCAAAGCCTAAGTAGGCTTCCTTAAGGGAAAGGGATATTTTCTCCTTAGTGAGACACCAAAGAAGAAGACCATTGTAAGACTTTCAATAAAGAACATTTGACAATATAACATATCAAATTGAAAGATTTTGTATCCGGATATGAACATTTTTCATCGCATTATCAAGAAAATTTGTAGCCTTTAGATAATTATAAATGTTATAATACCATTCCTCTAAGTCTATGTTGCACATATGATAGCATCAGATTCGGGTTGATCTGAGACCGTAGGAGAGTCAAGAATATGAACCGCAAAGTGGTATTCTTCTATATCCTTATCCTAAGGCACAAGGGAGGTAGGATTCACCATGGCATCCGCATGTTGGTTTTCTCTCCTAGGAACACTACCTAGCGTGAAAGAGGAGATGCAATCAAGAAAGGATAAGGCCAAATCCCAATACTAAGATAGCTTATTTTTCTTTCCATGATTCATCAACATAATTTGATTTACAATGAGTTCAGAATCACCATGTATGTGAAGATGTTTGATGTCTAATACAATCATGACACACAAGCCAACAATAAGGGCTTCGTACTCAGCAATATTGTTAGTGCAATGAAATTCCAATCAAAATGATAGAGGAATTGGCTTACCCTCAGGAAAGATCAAAGCTTCCCCCGCTTTGGATCCATCTTGACATCTTGATCCATCAAAATACATCTCCCATACAGGCTCACGATTAGTTGTAAAAAGGTATTCATTTGAAAATAAATCTAGATTAGGGTAAGAGTGAGATGAGGGAGCTTCTGCCAATTGATCAGCAACAACTTGAACTTTAATGGATTTATGAGTTACAAACTTGATTTCAAACTCATAAAGCAACATTACTCATTTTGCTAACCTTCCAGCAAGATCGGTTCTAGTGAACAAAAGCTTTAGAAGATCCTTTTCACAATGACATGAGTTTCAACATGAAGAAGGTAATGTATTAACTTCTACATTGTGAAGAAAATATAAAGACACTTCTTCTCCATGGTAGAGTAACAAGTTCTATAATTGAAAAGAATACAACTGATATAGTAGATCTCTCTTTCTTTATCATCATCATCATCATACTGAGCTAAAAAAGCTACTAAAGTATGAGGTGATGTAGCAAGATAAAGTAGAAAGGGTCTATCCTGCATATCTGGCATTAAGATAGGAGGATTCGACAAATAATTTTTGATTGACTCAAAATCTTTCTTGCACTCATTATCCCATAAAAAATGAACGTCTTTCTTTAGAAAATGTGTAAAAGGAAGGGTGTGATCAACCAACTAAGACATGAATCTTCGAATTACCTGAATCTTCCTCTGTAGACTACGTAGCTAAGAGATGTTTCTAGGTGGAGGCATGTTAACAATCACATCAATATTATTTGTGTCAACTTTGATTCCTTTGTGAGAAAAAATAAACCCTGAAATCTTGCCAGTGTCAACATCGAACACACACTTAAGAGGGTTTAGTCTCATCCTATAGGTTTGAAGCCTTTCAAAAATAAGATGAAGATTTTCTACATGATCTATACAAGTCATAGATTTCACCAAGATTTCATCAATGTAATCTTCTTGAATCTTGTGAATGAAATCATGAAAGATTGAGGTCATCACCCACTAGTAAGTTGTGCCTGCATTATTTAACCCAAATGCAGTAACCACATAATAGAAAGTACCCCACGAAGTCATGAAATTTTTCTTATACTTATCATCTAGGTTAATACAAATCTGATTATACCCCAAGAGCCATCCATGAAGGACAACAAGGCATGGCATGCAGTCGAGTCTATAATCATATCAATATTAGGCAACAGAAAAATCATATTTAAGAGAAGCCTTATTAAGATCAAAAAATTCAATGCAAATGTGAATACGACCATTAGGCTTGCTAACAACATCGATATTCAATATCCAAGGTGAATGGTGAATAGGATGGATAAAGTTCGTTTTAATAGCTTCTCTATCTTAGTCTTAACCAATAATGTAACTTCTAGATTCATCTTTTGAATTATTTTTTAATGGGCTTAGTATCAAGACATAGGATGATATTATGAACCATCGCTAACTCATCAATACCAAGCATGTCCTCATATGACCAAGCGAATATATCAAGATCAGAATGTAACAATTCATAATGTTTCTTAGATTCTTCTAGAGAAAGGCACTTCCCAATCTTAATTACTATTTCAAAATATTTAGGACGCATGGAAACATCAATAGTATCCCCTTTAAGGAGATAACTATGGTTTTTAGGATGGGAAATAGGAACACCATCATCCACATTAGATAAAGGAGCCTCCTCATCCATACTCAAAATGGATTCTTCAAAGTATGCTTGTTTATGTAAGCGATACAAAAATCATTGGTTATGGTGATGAGGAGTTACATGGGAATAAACACCCAATAACTCCTCTAGTGACTCCTCCAAGGAGAAAACATCCAAAGGGACTTCACTAGATTCTATTCTGCTCTCAATTAGCTCAGGATGAACTAGATCAAGAGGTTCAGTAGAAATCATGTTGACACTTCACCATGGTTTCTGCCTAGATTGTTCAAGAGAGAAACCAAGCCCTAGGTTATGCTTACGAGGCCTAACTTGAATTCCTTGTTCAATATGTCCACAACCTTTACAATTATAACCATATTTGGAGACTAGTTTATAATCGGGGTTGTATCATGTTTGCAAAGCTTGAGAAGAAGGTGGATCCACATAGAGAGTGTCCTTCCACCAATGGTTATCAAATGCATCTATGAGGTAACAACTATCCTTACTATCGGTAATGCAAACATTAGTTTCCTCAGAAGAAGCATGATCATCTTCTTCAGTGGGGGTACAAGCATTCTCCTTGGCAGGACTTTGATTCCTTTTCTCAATGAGACGACAATCAACTTTCTTAGCAAATTTTTATGATACTGCTGGAAGGTCGAGGTGGATGGGGTTGAATTTGTATTCTACAATAAAGAAATAATAGAAATCCAAGGACCCCCAATTGTTACAAGTCATGTATCTGATTTACAAGAATAAATGGAAGGGGAAGACTTAGAATTCTTCACTTTAGGCCGATATTCTTTAGGGACATCCACTTTAGGGGTAGGCTTTAAGGTAGGCACTACTAAAGAGCACGAAAATGCATCAAAATATAATGATGGAATATAGAATTAAGAGCAGAAATGAACACAAGGGAAATAGGTTTCCACCTTTTGGTAGATGTAACTTAGACCTATTTCACACTTTAGTTCATTAGGAAACCAAGATCTCTCAACCAAGTGAATCAATTAAGGGATCTTTAGGGGTTTACTTGGATAAATGGATGGGGGTTCACCATTAAATGAAGCTTCAAAGGAGAAATGCAAACACTTATGCACAAAACCCTAGAAACTTGAAAGCATAAAATTAGATTGACAAACAAAATGAAACAAAAAAGTATCTTGAGGAGTGGAGAGGCCAAAACAAGGTCTATAAACCTTGGAAACTGTTGCCTTAGATTGCACTGGGACTAATATGCCAGTTAGGTCTGTTGGGATATGGATTCTAGTGTTGTCATTGATGGCAACCTAAGTCATTGATCTGGTACGTACTTCAGTCTCTATTCATACCGGGAGTAAGAATGAAGAACAGGGTATTTGGTTAAAGTTGAATTTGTTGATCGATATGCATTATTAGTTTATCAGTTCATGTTGTGCATCTCAGGGAATTTTGTTGGGTATCTGGAATACCTCATTCTTTAGTTTTGTGTTCGCACATCAATTGGTGTATGAGTTAGAAGATCCGGTGTATTGATTTTCTATTTATTAGGACTAGAAGGTAGACTTGGTGGATATAGCCATTGCAGATGTTTAAGGAGCAATTTTTTAAATGTTTTTGTGTTTGAATATGTTTATTTAGGTCCTCACTATGCTATGGCCAACTTTGGATGGTATGCATTAAGAATCATTTGAGGATTAAGCTATTGGTTGGAAAATATTATATGTTTTAATAAAGCCGACATGAAGATAATATTATCCTTTGATGCGGATATATAAGATCGATTGTTTATATCATTTTGGTATCGAAGCATGTAGATGTGAATTATATTATTGTGTGATGCAAAATTTAGAAGGGCAGTTGTGCAATTTCATCTACACATATAAGATTGGTGATGCGAGTTGCAGCAAAGCAGAGCAGAAGCATAGAATTAGATAGAAGGTTCATAATCTGATCTACGAGCTTAACCGGAACTATAATCTGGCATTAGTAGATGTTATTCCTTCAATTCAATCCTTCAAACGGACTTAATCTGAATATTTTGTAATGCAGTGAGCCTTCCTATTTTGAGCAGTGAGCTCTAGGTAGTGTGCTTGAATGCAAGTGCATTCCCATTTTGTAACTTATATTTGAGTACTCAAATTGTGGATTGACCTCCATCGTGGTTTTTCCCCTAACAGGATTTCCACATAAAAATCCTTGTGTTATGGTGCTCTGGATGATGGCTTTGTGTGTTTGCATTTTTCCTTCAGTTCAAAGTTGTAAATAGTTTAAATATCAGAATAATAAAATTTAAGATTGCAAAACACTGATTCACCCCCCCCCGCTCTCAGTGTTCCCAGATTCCAACAATTTGTATCAGACCTTAGTTCCTCAAAAGGAGTTTGACAACTTGAGGTAGATCTTGGAATGTAGTGGACTCTGATAGTATTTAGCAACAACTTGTGGTGGCGATTGATGATCTTGATCAGTCTAAAGTAGAAGTCCAGGAATTGAAAGAAAATCTCAAGGATGCTAATAAATTCATTCAGTCATTAAAGCATTAGATTGTATCAAGAAAGAGAGCGAAAACATGGATGATGCTCACTTGAATCAAACCTTGAAGGAAATAAATCAAGAATGTGAAAAGCTTGCTAGAGACAATGCTACCCTAAAGCATGAAATGGAATCTATGGTGATGAAGCTAACTAAGGAAATTAAAGAAAGAAAGAAAGAAGAATGAGGAAAATCTTGCTTAGTCCTTAAAAGAAATATTTGATGAATGTAGAAGAATAAATGGAGAATTCATTCAGTTAGAAAATGAACTGTGACAATCTTCAAACAATGAAGAAGAACTTGAAAAACATATTATTATTCTCAAGGATGAACTTACTACTACAAATGAATAAAATGAGAAGTTTAAGATCGGTTATGTTAAGCTTAATGATTTGACTCAAGGTCAAAAGAATGGAAATTACAAGCGAGGTCTTGGATATGAGAAAGGAGAATGTTCTAGATCTGGACAAAGGAATTTCAAGCAAGGAAATATGACGAACAAAGGCAGAAGGTATCTGGTAAGACAACCTAATGCTCAAAAGTTTAATAGATATTGTTTTGCTTGCAATAAATTTGGTCATATGGCAGCTCAATGTAGAAGTAAAATAAAATAAGGTGACCCGTCATTCTTTGTTTAATTTTTCAATTGCAACAAGATTGTTCATAAGTCAATTGAATGCAGAAATATGTCAAATAACTTTGTCAGTAGAATGAATGTTGAATGTTATACCTATGGAAGATTTGGGCACATTACTAACCAATGAAGATCAAGAAGAAATCAATGGAATGATTGGTTTGGACAAGGAAATGTTGTGTGTTACAATTACAATAGATACGGTCACATTGCAAGATTCTGTGGAAACAAAAATGTGGATAGAAGAGGTATGGTATACAAAAGCAGAAATACACAGAAAGATAATAAAGAAAAAGGAAAAGTGACTACAGATGAAATAAGAGATCAGATGAAGAATACATGGGTAAGGAAGAATGAGTCTGATGTTGGAAATGGTTCTGCACCAGAACTTGCCTCCGGTAATTCCTCTAAAAATTGATCTCAGCCCATTGGCCTAGGGGGATTTTTCAAGAAAATCATTTGTCCCTCTAACGCTAGTTAGCACCCGAATGTAGGAGATTGTCAATGGTTGTGATAATAGTTTACAGCTACAATAGAGATCATTTTCATAGAAATATGAGAAGCTAAAGGTCCGCAAAATAATTTTTCTCTTGCTGTCTGAGAAAGCAGGGTATCCGGAACACCTAGGGAAAAAGCTTTTATTACAAAAGTTAGGTGTACGAAGTTATAAAAAGACATGTTGGAACCCTCATCTACCACTTCATCAAAAAAGGAGAAGGAGATCACTCTGCAACAAAATTTCGAAGGAGTGAAGAGAATTCAGTGGCAAATCACTAAATCCATCAGGCATTTCAGTCGTTTGTGGAATTTCCATTTAATTTGGTGCTCGGTAGAAGAAATTTTTTGGTACACAAAATGGAACAAA